>JANITX010000010.1:15135018-15152951 GCA_027564395.1 Erythroxylum ulei | reverse complement strand
CGTCCGATTGACCTGATTCTTGAGGCATCGAATTCGTAAAATATTTAATTTCATGTTAGGAGAAATTGGGAATTTTTGGACGTGAAATTGACGGGGATTGGTTAGATCAAAGTACGGAGATCGAATAATTGTTTTTCTGGTCAGTGTTTTATTTATTTTTGGACCTAGAGAGGTTCGAATTGAATGATTTTCATGTAGTTAGATTTCTAATTTTTAGACGGAATTTTTGTGATGGTCATTTTTGGAAAAGTGCCGGGAATGTCACAAACATGCATTGTACACATTTTCATCGCTACACGTGCATTCTTACATAGTTCTGATTGGACAATTGGTAATGTTTACATACTATCACTATTATAGAGGCACATTTGGAGCGTCGATCCACCAACGTTCCTGAGACTTCCAGATATTAGCTCGGAAGTACAAGTGAGTGACCTAGATGGCTTTCGCTCAATTACTATATGTTCTCTGTGAAGATAATGGTGGGATTAGAAATTGTGTTTGATTCTGACTGGATTCCGGACAGATGGTCCGATGTATTGGGAGATCTGACATAGAAGTGTTATCTGGTTGTGAATCTATGAACTGGATGAAAAATGTGTATTTGGATATGTGACTATTAAAATGTGTATTTGGATATGTGACTGTTAAAATGTGTATTTGAATATGGATGAAATTGTGAAATGCTCTGCTTCTGTGTACATCTGTGACTGTTAAATGTATGTTTGGACATAAATGAACGCACCGCTCCAATGTGGAATGTCGGACATGTGAATTACTTACTTCTGACGCAAGAAACTGTGATATGTGATTAATTTTGTATACAGTACTGTTTTCATAGTGGCATGTGGACAAATTGTGATACGATTACTGTGTAAATTGGGGCATATGCATTCCATACATGAATGCATGACTATAATGGGAGTTGTGACCAGAGTAGCCACCGGTCAGAGCTGAAAGCTCAATGAGTGGAAAAGAGCCTCGAGCTCGAAAAGGGGACTAGTGTATACCCAGAGGGCTCTCCTACCCCCACCGATTAGAGCTACAAGCTCAGCCAGTGAAAAAGAGCCTCGAGCTCGAAGGGGAATAGTGCATACCCATAGGGCTCTCCTATCCCTATATGAGACAGTTTAGGCGCTCGGTCACAACAAAGTAATATGTTGAACGTGAAATATTATGAGTGCTTCAATGTACTGAATGTGTAACTGTGACTTTTCTAATAACAACCATGTAGTGCTTATGAATATGAAACTGTGGAATACCTATAGTATATGTGATTGTTGCATGGATTGGGTAACTGCTTGAGTATAATTATGTGGTACTACTGAATGTGAGATAGTAAAATATCTGTGATATTTTTGACTGCTGCATGAATTGAGTGAACCATCGATGATGGTCCCTCACTGAGTTCGCAAAACTCACCCAAAATTTGCATATATTTTTCAGGTCTTGAAGAGTACCTTGTTAGACACGGGAGTATGCCTACTGCATGCAAGTGAAAGATAGAGGTCGGGATCGGTTCGCGTCTGCATTAGGGTCTCATAAAATTGTATTCCGCAACTTCTGTAAAATAATGCTTTGGATTTATAGTGGGCCCCCAATTTGGTTATGGTTTTTGTGTACTAATGGTTATTTTAAATTATTGTTGAATGGTTGTAATGACTGAAATGCTTATGTTTTGAACGTGGGCTCAAATTGTCTATTGTTTGCCGCGCGTATGAATGTCTTCAAAAAAAAAATTTATACTGAGTTTCATCCGAGTGATGTAGCACGCCACCCTCGCGGGGCACGGACTCAGATATCACCATCGATATCGGGTTCGGGTCACGCGGAAGTGGGGTGTTACAGTGTGTGTGTGTATGTTGTATGCATACATTACTTTTTTCATATGGTTTATCAAAAATAGTCTCTCTATTAATTAAGGTAAGGCTGCATACTATCAAACCTCTTTAGGCCTCACATATTAGTGGGACTTTCACTGGGTTGTTGTTATTATTGTTATGCTTTATTTGTTGTTAGTCTTTATTAAACCTATTTAATATTGAATATTAGCTAGAGGAGATATTTTTAATGAACTTTGCTAAGAATAAATATGTACTAGTTAACTTAATTTTAATTAGTGAGAATTTGCATAAAGAATATACTTTTCCTATTTAACTAGGATATCAAGACCATTGAAAATAACTTTACAAAATCGACTAATGTTGTCTTATATTGATAATTTCACCTACTGGAATAATAGATTGAGTAAATTTATTAAAATTAATTGAAGAAAATGAGTGAAAATACACTTATGTAAGAGTTGCCCAAGTCGATAAGATTAATGATATTATGTTAATTATGTTAGTTCAAGAAGCACGTTAGATTTCTTTCTAATGATGCATCTTAAAACCAATGAGTGGCTAAAACTACTTAATTCAAACGTGTACAATCCTATAAGTGAGCTATCAATTAATGAAAGTAAGTTATCTTTTGATATTTATTTAAGATTTTAATAGATATGTCAGGTTGCTTTCTAGAAACTTAAAAATATTTTCTTGAATTTTATTGACTTAAGAAGCTTAAACAATATTACAATGGTCAGGCCTAAGATTCTCTTACATCAACAAATTATAACCATAAAAACATATAATTGAAAACAACTAATAAAATAAAATTTCATCTACAAGTTCCATTTGATTCTCATATGTGAGTTGGCCCCTTTATAAGCTTTATGAGCCATTAAAATTGCCATGATCGAACAAATATTAATATGATCTAGAGTTTGTTTACAAGTGAGATGCCCCTATGGAGTCTATAGTTTCTTTCCCTCCAGATCCAGTATATGCAATAGTTAGATGTAGTTTTTAAGAGTGCACTATCCTTTTTCATACTTATAAATGTGTCATCAGCCCATTTTAATATATCCATCCATTCTGTCTCTCCACAAAAAACATTTAAAAGGTGTTGAATTCTGGACCAAATTGTAGTTGAGTACTAACAATAGAAAAAAAAGATAGATAAATAGTAGCTAACTTACATAGGATGCATAAATTATCTGAAATGTCAAAGAACATATCCTTAGTCCTTAATCTCTATTTAGCAGCCAACCAACTTATGAATGAAGTTTTAGGGATTAACGATTTTGCCATTACTATGTTATATCATTTCTCTTTAGGTAAGTCAGGCCTAAATGGGTTTGAGTAAGATGCATTACTAAATTTCCACGAATTGTTAGCCATCCAAATAGCTTTGTCTTCCTTATTGGTATTAGGATCGTAATTAAGAAATTGTTCATTCATGCTGCTCAAGCCCCTAAAATTATAGATCCATCTGTCATCCTAACTTACTTATTTCACTTTATAATTAAGAGGAATTGTTTTTCTCAATTGATTTAAGATTTCCCTTATATATAAAAGACTTTGATTGGTCTATTATCATACCAAAACTAGATGGTGTTTCCATTTACCACTTGGTTTTTGATATAAGGGTAAATCTGATCACTTTTACTTATTATATAAATGAAACTCCCAGACCACTCCCTCCTTATTCTCATATGTGAAAAACAATTATCCCTGAGGTAATATTCATTCACCCATTTGGTGCATAAGGTCTTTTTGTCACTATATAACCACCATATCCTCTTAGCAATAAGACAGTTTGTATCACCTGCAAAGAACCTAAGCTAATACCCCCTTCTTACTTGGGTAAGTAGAGTGCATCCCAAATAACCTTAGCCTATTTAGAGATTTCTACTTTCTGAAATGTATAAAATTCTTGATGCATTTCTCTATCTCCTTATTTGGTCTCTTTGGAATAAATAGATCCGCACGCTAATAAATATGAATGTTTCTCAAAATTGATGAAATTAGCTACAATCTTCCTACATTGGACATAAACATATTTTTTAAGGCATTAATTTTACTTTGAAACATTTCCATCAGAGAGATACTAATGCGGAACCCTAAGTCTAAAGAACCTGAAACCTCCTAAACACACACTTTGGGTAGAACATGAACAAGAAGAAATTCCTAACCCTAATGAACCCTTAATCAATTATATGAAGGAAATACATATAATAAGGTTGATTTGAAAACAGGAATAAAAATTCGCCACATGTGATTACCTTGATAAGAATTATATTCTTGATGTAGTAGAAGAAGACAAAAAATCCTTCCGTATAAAATTCGTTATTCATCCAATCTAACCCTAGAAAATGTTTATTATGATGTATTTATACCCATTGAGAGATAGAAACCCTAACTATGAAAAAGGCCTTTAAACATGGGCTTTCTACCAAAATAATTAAAGCCCAAACTAATATTTCTAAAATACAACCCATTAAACATAAAAGGTTTAAACAAGTCAAAGACCTAAGTAGTGGGCTACCAAAAGTTATGCTTCTAACGTAAAATATTTAATTAAACAAGAATGAAAGTCTTCTTGTACATTCTGCCCAACTTGATTAGTTATGATGTCATTGACCCTCATTTTCTCTTGAGATTCCATGCCATCTAGAATTTGGTCCATGTAGGATTGAAGTGTTTCTTTGAACTTCTTAGCTCTTGTTCTTGTTGTTAGTCCCTACGACATTACTAGCTCATCTTTAGCTCCATTTTGCTTACAAAGTCCCATGGTCGTGTTCACATCATCCCATTTTTTTTTAAAAGGATTCGTCCTCGAATCTGAATCAAAGTTAAAAGGAGATCATTTATAAACATTAAAAGTAGCACTAATATTACACGCACCTGGCAAATCTATCTTATATGCATTGTCATTGATGCGTTCTAACATTTGGAATGGTCCATTATCCCTTGCATCTAGTTTTGATTTCCTTTGCTGTGGAAACCTTTCTTTTAACATATGCACCCAAATCCAATCAACTGGTTTGAATTGAACTTGCTTTTTACCTTTATTTGCTTTTTGTGTGTATATGTGATTCTTTTTCTCAATCTGTGCACGTGCTTTCTCATGTATTGTTTTAACCAAGTTAAACCATCTAAACTAGCAATCTTAGTCAAAGGTAAAGGCATCAAATCCAACACAGTTAATGAATTAAAACCACACACTATTTCAAATGGAGAATATCATGTAGAAGAATGTATAGAACGATTATATGCAAACTCAATGAATGGCAAACAATCTTCCCAAGTTTTCAAGTTCTTCCTAACAATTGCACGCAACATGTTTCCTAAAATCCTATTAACTACCTCGGTTTGTCCATTAGTTTGTGGATGACATGTAGTAGAAAATAAAAGTTTAGTACCTAACTTTCCCCACAAAACTCTCCAAAAATGACTTGGGAACTTAACATCCCTATCTGAAATAATGGTTCTTGGCACACCATGAAGGCGAACCATTTCCCTAAAGAAAAGATCAGCACTATTTATTGCATCATCTGTTTTCTGACAAGTAATAAAATGAACCATTTTACTAAATTTGTCCACAACAACAAGTATGATATCTATACCTTTCCTAGTCTTAGGTAAACCGAATACAAAGTCTATAGATATATCAATCCAAGGTTTATTAGGTACAGGTAAAGGTGTATACAAACCGTGAGGCATAGACGTAGACTTAGCTTGTTTACATGCAATACACTTAGCACAATCCCTTTCTATATATTTTCTCATATTTGGAAAATAAAAATGTTCACAAGTATATCTAAGGTCTTTTACACACCAAAATGCCCCATTAACCCTCCACTATATGATTCTCTAACAAACAACTCTTTAATAGAACATGCAAGAAGGCAAAGTTGTTTACTCCTAAAAAAGATATCCTTTATTTCTGTAGAACTTATCAAATGCAACATGTTCACAAGCTTGATATATATTAGCAAAATCAACATCTTCCACATACAACGCTTTCAAATGCTCAAATCCAAGTAACTTAAAAGTAAGCATAGAAATCAAAGCGTACCTTCTTGATATTGCATCAACCATAACATTTTCCTTACCTTGCTTGTATTTAATCATATATGGAAATGTTTCAAGATACTCTACCCAAATTGCATGCCTTTTGCTCTATTTCCCTTGTCCCTTCAAGTACTTGAGAGATTGATGATCACTATGTATCATAAACTCTTTAGGTAGCAAGTAATATTGCCAAACTTCAAGAGTTCTCACTAAGGCATAAAGCTCCTGATCATAAGTGGAGTAGTTCAAAACTAATTCGCTCAACTTCTCATTGAAATATGCTACGGGATGATTCTCCTACATCAAAACAACCTCTATACCCCAAAAACATCACATTCAATTTCAAAAGTCTTAGAAAAATCAGGCAAACGTAAAAACAAGTGCAGTATATAACTTTTCTTTTAAAATATTAAATGCATTTTCCTGTTCTTTCTCCCTTCTAAAATCAACATTCTTGTTGACGATTTCATTCAATGAAGCGGCAATAGTAGAGAAATCTTTAACAAATCACCTATAAAAACCTACTAAGCCCTGAAGATTCCTAACCTCACTAATTGACTTAAGTGTCGGCCATTCTTGGATAGCTTTCACTTTTTCATATTTAACCTCAACTCCCCTTAGAACTTACAACAAATCCTAAGAAGACAAATTTATCTATGCAAAAGAACACTTCTTAAGGTTTGCATACAACTTCTCTTTCCTAAGCACATCCAAAACAGCCTTAACATGCTTAACATGCTCATTTAAGTTCTTACTATAAATCATTATGTCATCAAAACAAACAACAAAAAATTTACCAAGGAATTCACACAAAACATGATTCATTAAGGCCATGAAAGTACTAGGTGCATTAGATAAGCCAAAAGGCATAACTAACCACTCATACAATCCATATTTGGTCTTAAATGCAGTTTTCCATTCATCACCTTCTTTCATCCATATCCAATTTTTAAATCAATTTTAGTGAATATGCAAGCACTATGCAACTCATCTAGCATATCATATAATCTAGGAATAAGATGGCGATACTTTATAGTAATCTTATTGACCGCTCTACAGTCTACACACATCCTCTGAGTTCCATCTTTCTTTGGCACTAAAAGAACTGACACAGCACAAAGATTCAAGCTCTCCCTCACGTACCCCTTTTTAAGCAATTCATCCACTTGCCTTTATAATTTCTGTGTCTCCTGTTTATTGCTTTGGTAAGCTGGACAGTTAGGAATTTGAGCTCCTAGTACTAAGTCAATCTAGTGCTTAATCCCTCCAAAAGGTCGTAACCCATGGGTACCTCTTTAGAAAAAAACATCATCATAATCCCGTAACAAGGTCACAAACACACTAGGAAAACTTAGGTCAAGATTAGTGTTAGTAAACAAAGTTTCCTTAAACCAAATCAAGATTAAAGCTCTCTTGCCTAAATATGCGCTCTTTAACTCTCTCTCTTTTGCATAAAAACATGGTTATGTCTTAACTTTTTCGCTCCTCTCAATTTTTCTTTACTCACTTTTCACGTTCTTTTCTTTCTTTTCACTCACTAACTTCTTCTCTCCTACACATCCCACTTTCTTTTCCTCACTTGTGTAGTCACTCACCATTGAGCCTTTAATTTTTTAGAAGAATGAGAAGAACAAGTTTTCTATATTACTCTATTAGAAAGATACTACAGGTATTTATACAAGAATACATAGTTTAAACTAGGACAGAAATCCCTATAATCATGCTAAAATCCCTATGACTATGTTATTTACATTAACTATATGATCCCTATAATTACGTTAACTACTATAGTATGTAACACTTCTCCTCAAGCTGGAGCATAGATATTGATCATGCCTAGCTTGTTACAAATATAATTAATGCAATTCCCTGGTAATGATTTGGTGAACACATCAGCTAATTGGCTCCCTGTTCTAACATGTTGAGTTGACATTGTTCCATCTTCTAGCTTTTCCTGGGTAAAATGACAATCGACTTTTATATGCTTAGTTATCTCATGGAATACAAGATTATTTGCAATATAAATGGTTGTTTCATTGTTACACCATAAGTTCATTGGTTTAGACTAAACAAACCTAATCTCACTAAGTAAATGATGTAACCATATAATTTCACAGGTAGTCTGAGCCATAGCCCTATATTTAAATTCTGTACTTGATCAGGATACAACACTCTGTTTCTTACTCTTCCAAGAAACAAGATTGCCTCCAACAAAAACACAATAACCTATGGCAGAGCGCCTGTCTGAAAGATCTCCTGTATAGTTAACATCAGTAAATCCTTCTATAGTGTGGCGACCATAATTTTGATATAAGATGCCACATCCAATTGCATCTTTAGATATCTCATAATATGAATAACAACATCCCAGTGTGAGGTCCTAAAAGATTACATGAATTGACTTACAACACTTACTAGAAAGGCAATATTAGGACGAGTGATAGTAAGGTAGTTCAATTTTCCCATAATTTTCCTATATTTTTCAGGATTCTCAGGTAAGTCTCCATCTTTGACTTTTAACTTCACATTTGGTATCATAGGCGCATCACATGTCTTTGCCTTAATAAAACCAACATCATTTAATAAATCTAGAAAATATTTCCTTTGAGATAGGTAAATCCCTTTATGACTGTGAAAAACTTCAATTCCTAAGAAATATTTCAATGGTCCTAAATCCTTTGTCTGAAAACGAGTCCCAAGGAATGCTTTCATCCTTGTGATCCCTGCTTCATCACGTCTAGTGATTACTATATCATCCACATATATAACCAATAAAATGCACCCAGAATTAGATGATGCAAAGAGCACTAAGTGATCATATGCACTTCTTCGCAAGCCAAACTCAATCATCTTAGTACTAAATCTTCCAAACCAGGCATGAGAAGATTGTTTTAAGCCATATAGAGACTTCTGTAATTTGCATACTTTCCCTGACTCCCCCTGAGCAACAAATCTAGGTGGTTGCTCTATGTAAACCTCTTCAAATATCCCCATGTAAAAATGTATTCTTCACATCAAGTTGGTGAAGTGCCCAATTGTAAATAACAGCTAAGGAGATAAACAGTCAGACAGAAGAAAGTTCTACAACTAGAGAAAAAGTCTCAGAATAATCCACCCCATATGTTTGAGCATATCCTTTAGTAACCAACTGAGCTTTTAATCGAGCAACAGAAACATCAGGATTCATCTTAATAGTAAACACCCATTTACAGCTAATGGCTCGTTTCTCTGAAGGAAGAGGAATAAGATCCCAAGTATGATTCTGCTCTAAGGCCATCATCTCTTCTTTCATTGCAGCTTGCCAACCATCATGAGCCAGTGCTTCAGTAAGGGACATTGGGACAACAACAGAATCTAAAAAGGCTACAAAAGACTTGGAGGAGGGAGATAGCATGATAAGATACAAAAGAAGAAATAGAATAAGTGTATATGTGTTTACCTTTACAAAGAGCAATAGGAAGGTAAAGGCTAGCATCAGGTCGTGGTGAGGAATCTAGGGACGAAGCAAAATGGGTTGGGTCCACTTCTTGGCTGATGGGAGGTGCCTTAATAGACTGTTGCACACGTCAAGAATAAACCTAACAAATAACAGGTCAAAAGAGAGGAGAAACTACCTGTTCACTGACTATATAAATAAGAAAATCGTCCCCTCAATTGCTAGAGTGCGAAGAAGGCGGCACAGGAGAACCAAATAAGGGGTATTATAAAAAAAGGTAACATCAATAAAGACCAAGTAACGACCTAATGAAGGAGAGTAATAACGATATCCTTTTTTAGCTCGAGAGTATCCTAGAAAGACACACTTGAGAGATTTGAGAACTAATTTCGAGACCTGAGGTCGCCTGTCTTGAACAAAGCAAGTACACCCAAAAATTTGAGGAGCAAGAGGGAACAATGTATATAAAGTAAAAAGAACAAAAGAAGGCATTCGGTTGATTAGAAAGCAGGCAGTAGAGACTACATCAGTCCAAAAAACTTTGGGGACCTGCATATGGAACATTAGTGCCCGGGCAATTTCTAATAAGTGACAGTTCTTTAACTCTGCTACACCATTTTGTTGAGGGGTAATAATACATGATGACTGATGAATAATACCATACTGAGAGATAAGATTGAAAAGTATGGGAAACATATTCTTTACAATTATCACTTCTCAAAATGCAGATGGATTTGTTGAATTGAGTCTTAATTTTAGCATGAAAGGCACATAATATAGTAAACAAGTCTGATCGAGATTTCATAGGATAAAGCTAAGTAACCTGAGAATAATCATCAATAAATGTCACAAAATAACAAAAATCAGTTTTAGATGGAATAGGACAAGGGCCCCATACATCAATGTGCACCAAGAAAAAGGAAGACTCAACTCGTTTATTTAGTCTAAAAGAATAAGATACCCTATGATGTTTAGCAAATTGACAAGCTTCACGCTCTAAGACAGATTCTCGTTTAAGACTAGGACATAACTTTTGTAAGACTGTGATAGACAGATGACCAAAGCGACAATGAAGTTGCAAAGGGAAGATGAGCTTATGCAAGTAATCGATCGAGGTATTGTTTTAGAAGTCGAATCAAGAACATATAGGCCATTCATCAGACACCCTTTACCAATAATCTACTTCGTCCCAAGATCCTGAAAAAGGTAATAATCAGGATAGAAACAACACAACAATTGAGATTTTTAGGAGTTGCCTAATAGATAATAGGTTAAAAGGGCATTGTGACAAACATAAAACAAATGATAATATGAGAGATTTTGTTGAGTTTTCTGTCTCACACCCAATTACAGAAGCGGTAGATCCATTTACTAAAGTAACACAAGGTAAATCAGTAGTAAACTTGAAATAAGAGAGGATACCTGCGTTGCTGGTCATATGATCAGTAGCACCTGAGTCAATAACCCAACTACAAGATGAGGTGGAGAGTAGGCAGTAGGGTTACCTATATTAGCCAAAGATGATGTCGCAGAGGATGAATGTTGCGAATCATAAGTGACTAAAATTTATTAATAGGCATTGGTTAAACGAGCATACTCATCCACCGAAATTATGATAGGAGACGATGACTGAGGAAGGGGTAGGATGCCATCCTGAGTAGCTACATTTGTGAAATTTTTATTGTTATTCTGATCCAAGTATTTGGGAGGCTTATCGTGCAGTTTCCAACAATTCTTCTTGATATATCCTTTGATTCCACAGTAATTACAAGTGCAAGGGGTACCACTATTCCCAACAACAGAACCATTATTGTTTCCACTTTTGCCACTGCGATTAGTATTACTCACTAATGTTGTTAAGTCATTGGTCACCATATCAGAAGGCACATCGCCGTCTTTACAAACTCAAAGCAAATGAGAATATACTTCCATAAAAGAAGGAAACGTCTCACTAGTTAATAATTGTGTGCATGCCACGTCATATTCGGAGCTCAACCCTGCTTAGAAACACTGTACCAAATATGCTCCTCTTGTTTTTGCATTTGTTTTATGTCAGCAACAACGGGAAACATGGCTCATTTTTCTTCAAACACTTGTTTTACTTCAGCATAGTACTGAAACAAGGAGCGACCTCTTTGTTTCGCTCGATAAATCTTTAACAATAATTCATAAACACGAGACATATCTTGTTTGCAAGCATATAAAAATTCCAAATATTCCCATAGTTCTTTAACACTATCACAATGATTCACAACATCATCAATAGTTGGGTCAAGAATATTTTGGATTTGATTAAACAATTTATAATCCTCCAATAACCATTTCTTTCAACCAATAACATTAATCTTAGGAGGTGGATTACTAGTTAAATGATCTTCCAAATCTACACTAGTCACAAATCTACAAATAGCCCTTTTCCATTGTGCATAATTTTTTCTTCCAATCAATTTTCTATCAGAAATTTTTGATAAACCCAACGTAATTTCAATAATAGTTTTCTTATCCTTACCCATATTACCACTCTTATCCATTTTCTAAGTGACAATATTAAGCAGAAAGAAGAGGAAGGAATCGGCGAAGCCAGAAATACCTCGGTGGACTGTTCAGAAATAGAAGTATTCAAGGAGCACAATAGAAATATCCCAAATCTCTACAGTAAAATATCCCAACCTCACCAACATAACAAAACTATATGAATCAGAACCCCTCACACCTAGGAGCTACGGTTTGTCTACCACACCCACACAGATCGACGATACCCAAAAACTAATTAGATATTCAGACAGGGATAAAGGAGGTGACATCGAAGGAAGAAATCAGTTCAGCCAATGGCGGCTCACGCACCCTCACCCACCTACGTGTGGAAGCAGCGTCTAGGATTGGGTGGCACGTGCAGGTCACGCGCTCAAGACCCAACGATCGAATTTTAGGGGATGGCCAATCGACACCAATACTGTCTTACGAAGGAGGAGTTAAGAAAAAATTTCTCCAAAAAATGTATCAGCCATACAGTCGGTATACTGCCTTACGATAGGGCAGAAAACAAAATACAGAAAACTAAGGAAGAGACCCAGAAACACGACTAGGCTCTAATACCATAAGAAGAATGAGAAGAATAAATTTTCTTTATTACTCTATTAGAAAGTTACTATATGTATTTATACAAGAATAAAACTAGGAAAGAAATCCCTATAATCATACTAAAATTCCTATGACTATGTTATTTACATTAACTATATAATCTCTATGATTACGTTAACTACTATATTCTATAACAATTTTATTATTTTCTCTCATGGCCTCTTTTCTCTCTTCTTTCTCTTTCACCTCACTACTTGAATCCCCGCTTGATGATTGTTGAATTTTTAGTTGTTCAAGTTATGCTTCTTTGGGTGATAAAGGAGCAAGGGTAACTTTCCGCCCATTATAGATAAAATAATACCTATTTATGTACCCATCATGCATAACATGCCTATCAAATTGCCATGGCGCCTACCCAAAAATATATGATCAGCTTGCATAGGCACGACATCACACACAACTTCATCTGCATATCTACCAATAGAGAATGCAACAAATGCTTGCATAGTAACTTTGACTTTTCCACTTTCATTCAACCATTATAGCCTATATAGATTAGGGTGTTTATCACATTTCAACCCCAACTTCTCTACCAAAGTAGTACTAGCCACATTAGTGCAACTACCCCCCATCTATAATCATGCTATAAGCTTTCCCACCTACTAAGGATCTCGTATGAAATATATTCTCCCTTTGTTATAGGTTATCTTCCTTCACATTCAAGTTCAATGCATATCTAGCAACTAAAGATTTGCCCTTCATAGCATACTCAACATTCTCATCAACAACAGAATAATCTTCTAAAGGTGGCATACTCAAATCACTACCATTAGACGCATTACTGTCATCAGACTCAGAAATAATTTCACCACCCTTAATAAACATAGTCTTCCAATTAAGACAATCGGATGCATAATGACCACGACCTTGACATTTAAAACAGTTAATATCCCTATTTTTAGAAGGTTTAGAGGATGGATCAGTAGTATCTTTTTTAATTAAAGTGCTCTTATCCTTTCCTTTATTTGACTCATTGCCTTTCTCTTTGAAATTCGAATAGTGCTCCCTCTTCTTATCTTCATTTTTGCTCCATTTTAGATTCCATTTGTTGCTGAAATTTGGGAAAGGCTTGGCTTCCTTTCTTTGCTTTTGTTGTCTCTCCATCTTCATGACAATATTCACTAAGTCCTCCATCTCTACATAATGTTGCAACTTAATCACATTAGCAATTTCCCTATTCAATCCACCCATGAACCGAGCCATTGTCGCCTCTTTTAGGTTAGCTTTAATCAATAGTATTTCCATCTCCTTGTGATAATTTTCTACTGATTTAGTTCCTTGTGTGAGTCTATGTAATTTCTGGTGCAACTCTCTATAATAATAAGGTGGCACAAACCTTTCTTCATTACTCTTTTCATCTCTTCCCAAGTGGATATAGGTGGTTCCTTATTCCTCCTCTTATTGTTTACCAATTCATCCCGCCAAATTAATGCATAATCAAAGAATTCCATTGCTACCAATCTCACTTTCTTATCTTTATAATAACTGTGAAAAGCAAAAATCATGTTCACCTTTCTTTCCCATTCTATGTACACTTTAGAATTATTCCTACCTTTGAAAGATGAAATTTTCATCTTGATGGCATTAATGTTACTATCTTTTCTCTCCACTCTTTCTTCCCTCCCTACTCTACCTCTCACAGATTGGACTTCATCTTCATACTCATCATACATTCTTTCCTATTCTTCCTCCTAATGCCTATGAATGTCAATTGATCTACTACGATTTTGGATTCTACTAGTTTCATTAATTCTCTCATCCATCCCATCCATCCTAGTAGATAACTTCTTGAACTCATTCGTGAATGCCTGATACATCACTTTCAAATTAGGCACATTGTCGTCCTCCTCATGTAATGTTTCCTTTCCATCCCTTCTATTGGCCATTCTTATAATAAGAAGTTGTAAGAAAAATGGTTAGCAATAGAAAGATAACCTCACAATTCACTCCCTTTCGTGTTTCACTCAAAATTGGTTTTTTACCCTCTTTTAAGCTTACACACTCAAGCTGTTTTCCACTCAAACTTTTTGTCCTTAATTGCACTTCATAATTCAAATTCCAACCAAGGTAATGCACAAATAGCAAACTAAGATTTAGGAATGCAATGAAAATACCTAAGAAAGACGATGGGCACAAAACTAGAAGCAAATATACTGAAATGAATGAAGGCAAAATGAGCACAAGAGGAAGGATATATGATACCCAAAAAATTCAGAATTTAAATTAACAAGAATCAATTTGTTAATTATATTGTAAATGGAAACTAATAATAATAATAATAAGCGATTAAAAAAATACAAACTTAGAATGAAGGAAAGGCATAAAACAAAATAAGAAGCTAACAAAAGAAAATCTTATAGTCACGTCAGCCCTAAAGATACCAAATGATGGGGAACCTTAAAGATAAATTTTGTTTTTTCAAATGATTTTTTTTAATTAGTAGCAACTGTTTTGTCTCTTTAACGCTAGTATTTTTGTTTTTCTTTTTTTCTTTTTGTTAGTTTTTTGACTTCTTTTCTACACAATAATAAGATGAACCCTAATTTTGAATTCTAATGAAATAACAGTGATAACAACACATAAGCACGAGATAAATAAGAATTTATCTCAATCTAGGCTCTAATACCAAATGATGCAGAACCCCAAGGCTAAAGAACCTAAAACCCCTTAAACACATACTTTGGGTGGAACATGAGCAAGAAGAAATCCCCAACCTTAATAAACCCCCAATCAATTATATGAAAGGAAACACATATAATAAAGTTTATTTGAAAACAAGAATAAAAATTTGCCACAAGTGATTACCTTGATAAGAATTATATTCTTGATGCAATAGAACAACACAAGAAATCCTCCTGTATAGAATTTGTTATTCCCCCAATCTAACCCTAGACAATATTTATTATGATGTATTTATACCCCTTGAAAGATAGAAACCCTAACTATGAAAAAGGCCTTTAAAAATGCTCCTCCCACTAAAATAATTAAAGCCCAAACTAATATTTCTAAAATATAACCCATTAAACCTAAAAGCTTTAAACAAGCCCAAGACCCAAATAGTAGGTTGTCAAAAGTTAAGCTTCTAATGTAAAATAATTAATTAAACAAGAATGATAGCCTTCTTGCACATTCCACCTAACTTGATTAGTTATGATGTCATTGGCCCTCAATGTCTCTTGAGATTCTATGCCATCTACAATTCGGCCTATGTAAGATTGAAGTGCTTCTTTGAACTTCTTAGCTCTTGATCTTGTTTCCATTTTTCTTACAAAGTCCCACGGTCATGCTCACATCAGATACAATCCTCATATTTTGGCTTTTTGGAAATAATTTTCATCCCAAGATACTTGAATGGAAAGTTATGAATAGACATGCTAGAGATAGAGCATAAGATCTAAGAATTTCAAACATCAAATGATAGATAAATTCTACTTTTATGTGTTTTGATCTTTATCCCTGGCTAATCAAAAAACCCTTTTGAGTGTTCATCATATGTTTTAAAGAGTAAAGGTCAGCTTTACCAAATATAATGAGATCATTGGCAAATGTTAAATGAATAATCTACATTTCCTTACACTTATGGTGGAATACAAATCTATTATTGTCATCAATATTATGTTAGATCATTCTTCAAAAGACTTAATAGCTAGCCAATTCCTTTGGCTCCTTTGAAGATCTTGGAGGGTCTTCCATTAATCAGGATGTTGAAATATATAGTAGATAGGGAGGCATTGATTTAGTCTATAATCACAGTTGGGCACCTGAAAGATAAAAGGAAATTATGTATAAAATTCCACTGAAGTGTATTAAATTCCATGAAGAAGTCAATCTACACTGCATAGATCTTATGGATCTCTTCGAATCATATTATTTCATTAATTCCTATACTAAGAAAATATTGTCACTAATTGACCTTCTAACTATAAAGGCTCCCTATGAAAGGTTGACTACTACTTTGAGTGAGTCCTTGAGTCTTCATGCAAGAACCTTAGAGATGACCTTGTAAATTATATTATATCATGAAATAGGGCGAAATTCGTTCATACTGCTTAGATTAAAGGTCTTTAGCTTCAAAAATATATAATTTTTATTCAACTCTCTCAATATTTTTCTTCTTAAGAAAAACTCCTATACATTTTCAATTACTAAGCTTCCTATGATACTTTAAGTGGCTTAGAAGAAATGGGCACTGACCCTATTATATCTTAGTGATTTTTTTGGATTAAGACTAAACATGATCTCCTTAATTTTTTAGACTAAAATTGACCTAATTAAGGATTCCTTAGCCTTCTAGTTGATGTTATCCTTTATATACAACTTAGGTCATCTAACTCTGCTTCAACTTCAGGAGTTGTCCCTAATAGGTTATGGTAGAAGTTGACTGCAATTTCCTTAATTTTCTCCTTTTTTGTGTAGGGAACTATCATCATCTATAAGATAAGTGATTATATTGCATTTTTTAGAACTAGTTTCACATTATTGAAGAATCTAGGGTTGGTGTCCCCCTTTTTGTGCCATTTAACTCTGGTGTTCTATCTAAGTAGGGAGTTGTGCCCTTACAAGGCTGAGTTATACTCCTCCAACTTCTTAGCCTATAATATCCTTAGTTCCTAGTTATAAGGTTCCTGATATCACTCCTTTTGTATATTTCTATGATTTTCTTTAACTATTTGAATTAGCAGGGCCTATATCTGAACCTTTCATTTTATGAAAGACTTTTAGCTTTTCTTTGACTATTTGCAGTTTTCTTATTATTTAAAAAATTTTATACCCATTTACTTTAACCTCTAGGAAGCCTACCGTATCTAAGAAATATTTTTATCTGCAAGAAAATTAAAGATTCTATAAGGGGATTTAGTAGGAAGATTTTAATCTCAAAATCTCAATCATAGAGTGATTTGAGCAAAGTGGAGCTCCAAACCAAGCAAAGGAATCAAAAAAGTGTATTAACTATTGTTAATTCACTAGGACTCCTTCAAGTTTTTTCTAGTGAGCATCACTGCTTATTGCTTATTAGTCCAGGTATAATAATTCTCCATAAATCTCAAATCTATAGATGATTGATAACCTGTCTCAATTCTTTTCCAATTCCATTTAACTTGACTTTATTCCCATCAGCTTCATCAAGATGTAATTTATAATATAGATTTCCCACTAAAATCTAAGTCTTGCTCATTGAATTTTAAATTGTTTTTAACTCATCCTATAAGAAGACCCTCTAAAACTAAAAGTTAGATATATAGATAGTTGAGATGTAAAATGGTACTATAGTTCCTTCTCAGTAACATGCAAAATGGATAAGCTAATATATATTTCTAATGTTAGAGACCTAGATTGTTGGACCCCGAACCTATCTTGAAAGTTAGGACTACTAAATAAGAAATTTTTTGAGATTGTTCATGTCTAAAGAAAAGGAGAATTTATGAAATTGAAAAGAAATGGAAAGAGATTGTTTTTAA
>JANITX010000010.1:15111199-15122800 GCA_027564395.1 Erythroxylum ulei | reverse complement strand
CCAAAAATTAATCCATCAAATCTTATAATTCATTTAAATCACACTTGTTCAATGAGAAAAGAATTTGGGGGCCAACAATTTTGCATTTCAATCAATCAAACATACCTAACAAAATGCATGTGAAATGCTCATGTGACTCTTATCCAATTATTATGTTGTTGTGACCAAGTGCCTATATTGTCTTGTATCCATTGTGGATACCGGGCTCATTTATACTGTCCCTTATCCGTTGGAGATATAGGGCTCATTTTACATAGTGAGCCTTTTATCACATTTGGAGCTTTAAGCTTGTTTTCGGTGGCTACTCAAGTCACAGCTCTCATTATCTGATAATGCATTCATGTATGGAATGCATCTCTCATAATCAATCATGTCATAACATTTAGTTTGTCACATTCACATTCAAGTAGAACTTCAATATCTCATTCATATATCACAATCATCAGACGTTCATCGTCCAAAATCAACACAATCAAATCACATTCATTCAATAATTTAAACAAAACATAAAACGAGCAATTAATTGAGTGAGACTGTCTAGGTTACTCACCGGTTGCTCCCACAGTTAATGCCTAGAAGTATTGGCAACGTCTGAAGGTTGACATTCCAGTTGCTCCTCTATAACAAGAAATATACACATATCACAATTTGCATAATTGTAATTGTTTAATAATGCACATATATGTATATGAAATATGTACATTGCATGTTTATGATAATCCTGGGTATTTTTCCATTATTCTCCTCACATAATCAATCCTGTCTCAAAACTCACCTAAGTATAATTTGTACTTAGGTTTATACCTCAATAAAACACTTTGAATTTATTTTCATAACCCAATGAATCATTTCAGATTTTTCCCAAAAACTGACTTTCGTATCTACTGTTCTTGACAATTTAGACAATGCAAATGAAGTAATTTGGAAATACTCTCTTCAAGAAAATTTTTCTCCTATCTCTTATGTTTCTAATGACACCAAGATCATTCAATTTGATTCAGTAATCTGAAAGCTATACCTCAAACATTTTTGGACTGTTCTTATTCTCAAATAGTATACTATACTCAACTTCCATCCAAAAATTGAACATTTTTGAGATTGAATTACAATTCGATGTTTTTAGATGATTTGTAGCCCTATGTCTCTAGTTTACTCCAAATCAAAAATCATCTTAATCAGATGTATAAAGAAGAAATTATGGTCAACAGAAACAAGACTATTAAGTTTACAAAATGCTCTTAGGTGCACAAACTGAAATTAAGTCACGGTTAACTATTAGAGAGCCAGTGTATTAATGGGACAATTAAAAATTTTCCAGAATTAACACTCTTAGGCGTGAGGGAGAAAGTTCACGAGTGTGATGAAAAGTCACGGGTGTAAGAGATATGGACAAAAAGAATTTGGACTATTTGAGAGCACACTCAGTCAGACCCATCCCACGTTTTTTCGCTTGACCTCTCCCAAATGAATTCAAATGGCTAAGATTTTTGGTGAAAAGGTAGAAAAATGTGTTTGGAGTCTAATAGTTCGAGTCCCATTTCATTTGGAGGGAAGAAGAAGGAGATCTAGCAAAAAGATCAAAGGGTGTTGCGACAGCCTCCAACCTTCAAAGTCGCGATCGTGCTTTATTGATTTTGCAATGTAGCGATTGTGTATGAGCACGGTCGCGATTTTGGCCATCAAATAATGATTTCATGATCACGCTTTGTCGCAATTGCAACATCCAGTGAAAAATAGCAACATCGCGATCATGCTTAAGCACGATCACGACTTTCCGGTCGCACTCTCTCACTTCTAATCTCCATAACTTTCAATCCAGAAATCCAAAAATTTCAAACTCTATATCATTAAAAAGATAAGAGAAAGATCTAAAACTTTCATGAAGAAAATTGTTTCAAAATCTTCCTAGATCAATACATTTTAATCATGGAAGTTTCAGGCCACATTTTTATCCCTTTTCTCTTTATAAATCTGACACTCTGCAATCTTTCTTCTTCTTTCTTTTCTTTTATTATAATCCAACTTCTCTAACTTATCTTGACCACATTTTTGTCTCCCATTCAAATAAAATCATTCACACAAAAAATACAAAATTCATGCTTAAACAAAATCATCAAGAACAGAAGAAAAGTCATTCAAGCATTTCACCATTCTCCGTGCTTTCTTCACTGTCATTTTCCTATATTTTCATTTTCAGCATTCTCTTAATTTCTTCCTCTAACTAACATTTAAACAATCTTTCTCATCTAATACCAACATCATACAATTATTTTTCAACACGAAATTCATTCTTTTGGTCATCTTTAAAATTTCCCACATATATACATACATACACTGTGAAAAGAAAAACATAGCATATATTACTCTATCAACTTTCCATATCTCTGTACTCTTTCATGCATATTTTTATGGTTCTTTCTAACTTAAAATCATTTCTACGCCATCTAATCACAGGATAATCATCAAATACAAATTAACATTATATCCAGATTTTTCATCCTATTTGTACAGTGTTCATGAAGAACGACTATTTTTCTTTATGATCATGCAATGATAAATAAATCACCATTTTTGTTTCATAAAACCACAACTCTAAAGGATTTACACAATACTTACTTGATATTTCTCCAAAATCTGCAAAAGCTCAAAAAGCCCTAAACTTCATGCAATTCACGTACACCATTGTAGGGGTTGGCAAGTTTAGGTTTTCTTTGAGGTAAAAGAAGTAGATAATAAAGTGGGAGTGGTAGAAGATAAGAAAAGGCAAAGTTCAATTTTTATGGATATTTGATGGCAAACGCTATGTATTAGAAAGAAACTTGAAGAAGATAGCTATGAAGAAGGTAACTAGGACAGACAACAGTACTTAATCTTTCAACTTTGAAAGAACATAACTTAGTCTTTCTAACAAAATCATTAGGTGTAACCTAACTAAATTAGTGACACTTGTCACTCATCTAGCTTCTAAGGAAATTAACTAGTTCCTCATTCAACTAATTCACTTTTCTCCAATTTGTCTCTAATTTTTTCAAAATCATTATCTCAAAAATTCTAAAGTCATCTCCGAAATTTTCTAAGTCATTTTTAATAATTCTCCAATATCATTTGATTCCTATTTATATTTTCTATATATCAATTTACTTGCCAAGCGGCATTTTTCTTAGTACAATTATATGTACATTTTCAGAAATAAATCATAAAATTCACCAAAGTTCAAAATTAACAGCTACACTCTCCAATTAAATTTTCAATACAACAATTTCACAATTCTCAATAATATCACATCATAATGAAATTATACTCGGAATTATCCATGAACGCATATACAATTATTTTCATATGCAAAAATCTCTATATTCACGTGTATGTGTATATCATACTATTCATGAGCGTGAAATGCATTTCTAATCTCTCAATAATCTCCCATATTTACTATTTTAGCCTTAACATGGGTAACGGGATCTTACAACTCTCCCCTCCTTAAAAGAAATTTTGTCCTCGAAATTCTTACCTGATTGTTCCAACAAGTGGGGATATTGTCTCCTCATATGCTCCTCCGTTTCCCATGTGGCTTCCTCAGTTGAGTGATTCCTCCAAAGGACTTTCACTAATGGAATAACTCGATTCCTCAACTACTTGATCTGAGATCCCACTATCTCGATCGGCTCCTCAACATAGCTTAAGTTCCTAGCAACCTCAATCTCTTGAGCTGGTGTCATATGTGTCAGATCCGATTGGTATCTTTCGACCATACTCACATGGAACACATTATGTAATTGAGACATTTCATTTGGTAGGGCCAACTTATATGCCAAATATCCTATCCTCTCAATGATCTCATAAGGACTAATGTACTTAGGGCTCAACTTGCCCTTTTTACCAAATCTCAGTACTTTTCTCTAAGGAGACACTCTCAGAAATACTCTGTCTTCGATACTATACTCCATATCACGTCGATGTTGATCCACATAACTCTTCTGCCTATCTTGGGCTGCTTTAATTCAGCTTCAAATCAACTTCACCTTATCTACTGTATCTTGTATCATCTTTGGGCCTTCAACCATTCTCAATCCCTCTTCATCCAAATATAATGGTGATCGACATTTTCTACCATACAGTGCCTCATATGGTGCCATTTCGATACTACTGTAATAATGGTTACTGTAGGCAAATTCTATCAATGTCATATACTGATCTCAAACTCCTTGAAACTCCAATACACAAGCTCTGGGCATATCCTCAATAGTCTTGATTGTCTTCTCACTCTGTCCATCTGTCTGAGGATGAAATGTTGTATTGAAATTCAACTTAGTACCTATAGCAGACTGCAATCTCCTCCAAAACCTCGAAGTAAATCTGGGATCCCTATCTAATATAATGGACACTAGAACTCTATGCGGTCTCACCACCTCATTTACATATCTCCGGGCCAACTGATCTAGCGAGTTATTCTCTCTCACTGGTAAGAAGTGGGCTGACTTAGTCAACTAGTCCATTATGACCCATATTGCATCATCCAGTCTCAAAGTCTTAGGCAATCCCAAAATAAAGTCCATAGTGATCCGTCCTTATTTTCACTCCGGAATGGGCAACGAATGTAGCTTCCCTATTGGAGCTTGGTGCTCAACTTTAACTTGCTAGCATGTCATACATTTAGATACATACTCCGCCACTTGCTTCTTCATTCAGGGCCACCAGAAATGCTGCGTCAATGTGTTATACATGTTGGTAGTACCAAGATGCATAGCATAGGTGGCTATATGAGCTTCCTCAAGAATTTCCTTCCTCAGATCCTCCACATTGGGAACACATAACCTCTGCTTCAACCACAGTGTCTCATCCTTCAACTCAAACTCGGAATCCGGATTCATCTTCACTTTCTCCATAAGCTTTACCATATCAGGATCTTTCCCTGTACTTTTCTGATTCTATCATATAGCATCGGTCTTAGCTTCAAAGTAGCAATCAGTGCCTTATGTTGCTTCATATTCAACTCTACAATTAGAGCTCTCAAATAAATCAAGTTGGGTAACCTCAATAATTAAATCTGAACTACACTAGTATTAGACTTTTTGCTTAAAGCATCAGCCACCACATTAGCTTTCCTCGGGTTGTACTTAATTATGCAAAGAGGCTGAGATTAGAGAAAACCCCTCGACAAACCTTCGGTAATATCCAGCCAATGCTAGGAAGCTTCGGATTTCAGACACATTCCACGAAGCTTCCCAATTCATCATTGCTTCTATCTTCTTTGGATCTACCTGTATGCCTTGTCCAGTCACTATATGCCTTAGAAACATTACTTGATCCAGCCAAAATTCACACTTACTGAATTTGGCATACAATTGCTTTTCCCTCATAATCTGTAAAATGACTCCCAAATGTTCAGCATGCTCTTCTCTACTCTTGGAATACACTAAAATGTCATCTATTAATATAATCACAAATCAATCCAGGTAGGGCTGAAACACTTTATTCATCAAAGCCATAAATGTTGTTGGGGCATTAGTTAACCCAAATGGCATAACTAAGAACTCGTAGTGCCTATACTTGCTCCTGAATGCACTTTTAGGTACATCAGTCTCTGCTATCTTCAATTGATAGTACCCAGATCTCAAATCCAGCTTAGTGAATACTGGAGGAGCTCCCTGCAACTGATCAAGCAAATCATCAATTCTAAGCAACGGGTACTTGTTCTTCACTGTCACCTAATTCAGCTGCCTATAGTTGATGCATAACCTCAAAGTCCCATCTTTCTTCTTTACAAATAACACTGGAGCTCCCCAAGGTGAAACACTGGGTCCAATAAAACCCTTTTCTAACAACTCCTGTAGCTGAGCCTTTAACTCCTTCAGTTCCATAGGTGCCATCTTATATGAAGTAATAGATATAGGAGCAGCACCTAGAACTAGATCAATGGTGAACTCTATTTCCTGATTTGGAGGTAAATCAGGTAGCTCGATAGGAAACACATCCTAAAATTCCCTAACCACGAGAATGTCCTGTACATTCAGCTCAGCTCGGGTATTAATGACGTGGGCCAGATAGGCCTCACATCCACCCTGCATCAACCTCAATGCATTCATGAAGGATATCATCCTGGTTGGCACTCCTTGACTAATTCCTCTTAATAATGCCCTCGAATGACCAGGAGATTCTAGTACTACCTCCTTAGTTTAGCAGTTCAGATAGCCCTATAATTAGTGAGCTAATCCATGCCTAAGATAATATCTATCTCTCTCAGCTGCAATATAATCAGATTTGCCTCCAACTCTGCTTGATCAATCTGAATCAAGTACTCCTTGCAGACCTCTCCTATAACTATAGTACTACCCATTGGTGTAATCACCTTTAGTCCATACTGTAATAGCTCCCTATCACAATGCAGCCTAAATGCTAGATGCGATGCGATGAACGAATGCGTAGATCCTGGATCTAGCAATGCAAATGCTTCATAAGCATAAATAAATAGCTCACCTACAACGACATCCAGAGATTCCTGGGCCTCCTGCCTGGTCATGGCATAAACTCTAGCTTAGGACTGGGGTTGGCTGCTCCGCACCTCAGTCTTGACAGAAGGACTCCCAGAGCTCACTCTGCCTTTGCCACAGCTTCTCTGTCTAAATCCACTACCTCGGCTTTGCTGGACCGTAGCATCACTTCCAGATCTCCCACTCATACCAGACTGAGCTCCCAAAGCAGCAGGACAATCTCTAATCTGGTAGTCAAAAGAGCCGCACCTAAGGCAAGCTCCAGACGGTCTCCAGCACTCACCACCGTGCCTCTTCCTACAATGCTCACATGGGGATATCTGATTCTACACTGTGCCTCTTCCACTGCCTAATTGTACAAAGCCACCACTCTACCTGAATCCCGACTACCTTGATTCAGCTGATGGTCTAAAAGCTTTGTTCTGGCACTTACTAAATCTTCTACCAGACCTACTTTGGGTTTTACTAGACCTCTTCATTCTAGACCCTTGCCCAGTCTCTGCTTGTCTTTCTCCTAGTAGCTGCTCAATTCTAATAGAAGTAGCTCTCAACTCAATGAAACTACTCAAGTTTGAAATTGTCAACCTTGTTCTGATCTCCATATTGAGTCCATCCTCAAACCTCTTACACTTGTCTTCTTCGGTAGGGATCATATTAGTAGCATAGCCCATCAACTCGTTGAACAGGATCTCATACTCAACCACTAACATCCTACCCTTCTTCAAATCTAGGAACTCCTTCATCTTTCGATCCAAGTAGATCTTGGGCATGTAATTTTTTTTGAAGACCCTCAGAAAATCTTCCCACTTCAGGTGGCAAGGCTTTGTGGTACTGCCTGGGATAATCTTCCACCACTAGTAAGCTAGGCCCTACAGTAAGGACACTGCATAGTCGAACCTCTCATCCAACTCGCAGTCTATTTGATCAAAACTCTTTTAGTTCTTTCTAACCATCTTTTGGTCTCAGCAGGGTCTGTGCTGCCATGGAAATCCATAGCCTCCTGCTTCCGCAACCTATCATACCTCCTCTCCCTCCTCTCGGGAACTCTTGGAGGCATCTCTTCTGATCGAGGTACTAAGGACTCCTTACTAGCTCCTATTGATCCTAGGTCAGCTGGTTCCCCCACTTGCTCACCTATGGTGGATGACCTATAATAATAAAAAACTTTAATCATTATCTGCATTTCTCACAATATTTCATGCTTAACACTCCTAGATATCCCTATGGATGCCTGATACCACCTAAATGTAGCGCCCCCTTATCCTAGGGTGCATACTGGAACACCTTGAGGACATTCCAGTATATAACCTATGATACTAGTGCACTACGATCAATCTCAACATTCACATAACATAGCATCATCTATCTTTATTCTCCTACGAAACATCATAAAGAAAGTCACAATATTTTAAAACCAACTTTTCCTCATTCATTTCATAAAAACCGAACGTTATGCAATGTATCTTTCAACATCCATACTAATACAACATCATAGCCTAATACAAAAAATGTGCTATATGAAGGAGGGAAATACACAAAATCTATCTAATTTGTCCATATCTAGCTGACCGACCTTTGAGTCATTTCTTTTTGTTCCCAAAAGTAAAAGTGTCCCTTAGTAGGTAAAGTCGTCCCTCAATCCTGAAAAGTCAACGTTGCAATTTTGTTGAGTTTTGTGAACTTAATGAGGTAGTCATCATTGATGTTCACTCATTTCATGAATCACATCAATACATATTACATATATTTCATAACTTTGCATAATTGATCACATATCACATTCTCACTCAAGAGTAGACAATTTTGCATTTCAATCAATCAAACATACTTAACAAAATGCATGGGAAATGCTCATGTGACTCTTATCCAATTATTACGTTATTGTGACCGAGTGCCTATACTGTCCTATATCTATTGTGGATACCAGGCTCATTTATATTGTCCCTTATCCGTTGGGGATACAGAGCTCATTTTACATAGTGAGTCTTTGGCTCTTATTCACATTTGGAGCTTTAAGCTCGTTTTCAGTGGCTACTCAAGTCACAACTCTCATTATCTAATCATGCATTCATGTATGGAATGCATCTCTCATAATCAATCATGTTATGAACATTTAGTTTGTCGCATTCACATTCAAGTAACACTTCAATATCTTATTCACATATGACAATCATCGGAACTTCATTGTCCAGAATCAACACAATCAAATCACATTCATTCAATTATTTAAACATAACATAAAACAAACAATTAATTGAGTGAGATCGTCTAGGTTACTCACCGGTCGCTCCCGCAGCTAATGCCTGGAAGTACTGGCAACATGTGGAGGTTGACGTTCCAGTTGCTCCTCTATAACAAGCAATATACACATATTACAATTTGCACAATTATAAGTGTTTAATAATGCACGTGTATGTATATGAAATATGTACAATGCATGTTCATGACAATCCCGAGTATTTTTACATTATTCTCATCACATAATCAATCCTGTCTCAAAACTCACCTATGTATAATTTGTACTTAGGTTTATACCTTAATAAAACACTTTGAATTTATTTTCATAACCCAATGAATCATTTCAGATTTTTCCCACTGTACTTGATCATTTAGACAATACAAATTAAGTAATTTGGCAATACTCTCTTCTAGAAAAATGTTCTCCTATCTCTTATGTTTCTAATGACACCAAGATCGTTCAATTTGATTCAATAATCTGAAAGTTATAACTCAAACATTTTAAGACTGTTCTTATTCTGAAACAGTATACTATACTCAAATTCCATCCAGAAATTGAACATCTTAGAGACTGAATAACAATTCTACTTCTTCAGATGATTTGTAGCCCTATATCTCTAATTTACCCCAATTTATAAATCATCGTATTTGGATGTTTAGAAAAGAAGTTATGGTCAAAAGAAACAAGACTATTTAGTTTACAAAATGCTCTCGGGTGCAAAAACTAAAATTAAGTCACAGTTAACTATTAGAGAGCACAGTGTCTTGATGGGACAATTAAACATCGTCTACCAATTAACACTCACAGGCGTGAGAGAGAAAAGTCACGGGTGTGAGAGAGCCAAGGGTATGAGGAAAAGTCACGGGTGTGATAGATACGGATAAAAAGAAGTTGGACTATTTGAGAGCACACTCAGTCAGACCTGTCTCACATTTTTCGCTTAATCTCTCCAAAATGGTTTCAGATGGCTAAGATTTTTGGTGAAAAGGTAGAGCAATGTGTTTCGAGTCCAATGGTTCAAGTCCCATGTCTTTTAGAGGTCAGACAAAGGAGATATAGCCAAAAGATCGAACGGTGTTGGCTATTGATTTTTCAAAGTCACGATTATGTGTGAACACGATCACGATTTTGGCCATCAACTAACGAAGTCGCGATCGTGACTTTCTAGTCGCACTCCCTCACTTCTAACTTCCATAACTTTCAATCTAGAAATCCAAAATTTTCAAACTTTATATCATTAAAAAGCTAAAAGAAAGATCTACAACTTTCATGAAAACAATTTTGTCAAAATCTTCCTAGATCAATATAGTTTAATCATGGAAGTTTTAGACCACATTTTTACCCTTTTTTCTCTTTTCTTTCTTTAAATCCGATACTCTGCAATCTTTCTTCTTCTTTCTTTTCTTTTATTCTAATCCAACTTCTCTAACTTATCTTTACCACATTTTTATCTCCCATTCAAGTAAAATCATTCACAAACAAAATCCAAAGTTCATGCTTAAACAAAATCATCAAAAACAGAAGAAAAGTCATTCAAGCATTTCACCATTCTTTACGCTTTCTTCACTGTCATTTTCCTATATTTTCATTTTCTACAATCTTTTAATTTCTTCCTCTAACTAGCATTTAAACAATCTTTCTCATCTAAGACCATCATCATATAACTATTCTTCAACTCCAAATTCATTCTTTTGGTCATCCCTAAAAACTCTCAAAACCCATGTATATACATACATACACTGTGAAAAGAAAAACAGAGCATATATTTCTCTATCAACTTTCCATATCTCTGTACTCTTTCATGCATATTTTTATGGTTCTTTCTAACTAAAAATCATTTCTATGCTATCTGATCACAGGATAGTCATCAAATACGAATTAACATTATATCTAGATTTTTCATCCTATTTATATAGTGTTCACGAAGAATGACTATTTTTTCTTCATGATCATGCAATAACAAATAAATCATATATTTTTTTCATAAAACCACAACTCTAAAGGATTTACACAATACTTACGTGATATTTCTCCAAAATCTACAAAATCTCAAGAAGCCCTAAACTTCATGCAATTCACGTACACCATTGTAGGGGTTGGCAGGTTTAGATTTTCTTTGAGGAAAAAGAAGCAGATAACAAAGTGGGAGTGGTAGAAGATAAGGAAAAGCAAAGTTTAATTTTTGTGGATATTTGATGGAAAACTCTGTGTATTAGAAAGAAAATTGAAGAAGGTAACTACGAAGAAGGTAACTAAGACAGGTAACAGTACTTAGTCTTTCAACTTCGAAAGAACATAACTTAGTCTTTCTAATAAAATCATCAGGGCCCCGTTTGGTTGGCACGGATTGTTGCTAGGAAAAGTAATCTTTTTTCTAAAATTTAAATTATTACGTTTGGTTCGTTTTTTTGGTAGTTAGGAAAGTAAAAACTTTCCTAATTTCAGGAAAGTAGTGGCACTTTCCTTGGAATCTAAATCCCAACACCCTCCTTGGTATTTAGAGCCATTTCCAGCAATTTACTTCCATCCGAAAATTGACATTCTTAAAGACTAAATTGAAACGTGAGTCCTTCAGGACATTTGTAGCCCTATTTCTCTCGTTTAATCTAAATCAAGAATCACCTCATTTGGATGACTAGACCAAAATTTATGGCAAAAATACTTTCAGCTCTTACTAATCCAATACTGAACACTAAACTAAATTTCGATTCAGAAATTGAAAATCTTAGGGACTGAATTGAAATTCGAGTCCTTCAGATGACTTGTAGCCCCATGTCTCTATTTTATTTTGCAATAAGAATCAATTCAATCGGATCTCCACAGATCAAGAATTTCTCAAAATACTGAACCATGTTCAGAAAATTTCCCAAC
>JANITX010000010.1:15086889-15100953 GCA_027564395.1 Erythroxylum ulei | reverse complement strand
GGTGTGTACTCTACGGTAAGAGGGTGCTACATTTAGGTGGTATCAGAGCATGGTTTGGCATCTGTTGGGACATATAGGAATGTTAGGCAAGAAATCTCTTGAGAAATGTAGAAAATGATGGAAATTATTGTTTGTTATAGGTCATCCACTCTAGGTGATCAGATCGATCAACCAACTGACCAAGGATCAATAGGAGCCAATAGAGAGTCTTCGGTACCTCGATATGAGGAAATGCCCCCTAGAGTTTCCGAGAGAAGGGAGAGGAGGTATGATAGGCTACAAAATTAAGGAGTTGTAGACTTCTATGGTAGCATAGACCCTGCTAAGGCCGAGGAATGGTTAGAGAGGACAGAGAGAGTATTTGATCAGATGGACTGCGAGCCTAATGAGAGGTTCGATTATGCAGTATCATTACTGCAAGGACCAGCTTACCAGTGGTGGAAGATTGTTCTAGGCAGTACCACTAGGCCTTGTCAATTAAAGTGGGAAACTTTCTGAGGGTCTTCAAAGACAAGTACATGCCCAAGATCTACCTGGTTATGAAGAAGCAGGAGTTCTTGGAATTGAAGCAAGGTAGGATGTTAGTGGCTGAGTATGAGGTCCGATTTAATGAATTGATGGGTTATTCTACTGCTCTGATCCGTACAGAAGAAGACAAGTATAGGAGGTTTGAGAATGGACTTAATATGGAGATCAGAACAAGGTTGGCACAGTTAGATATGGGTACTTTCATTGAGCTGAGAGCTGCTTCAATTAGAATTGACCAGCTGATGAGGGAGAAACAAGCTGAGATAGGGCAAGGGTCCAGAGGGAAGAGGTCTAGTGAGAGTTAGGCCAATTCTGACAAGGGCTATAGTAAGCGCCAGAATAGAGCATTCAAATCATCAGGTGGATCCAAGCACTTAGGAACTGGGCAGAGGGGTAGATTTTCAAAAACTGGCAGTGGAAGGAGTACAGCTCTGAATCAGTTTCCAGTTTGTGAGCACTGTGAGAAGAGGCATGGTGGCGAGTGTTGGAGATTGAATGGAGCTTGCCTTAAATGCAGCTCTATGGACCACCAAATTAGGGATTGTCCTGCTACTTTGGGGGCTTAGTCTGCTATCAGTGGGCGATCTGGAAGTAATACTACAGTTTAGTAGAACAGAGGTGGTGGATCTGGACAGAGAGGTAGAGGTAGAGTCAGAGGGAGAGCTGGGAGTTCTTCCATAAGGACTGAGGGGCAGGGCAATCGCCACAGTCCCAAGCCAGGATCTATGCCATAACCCGGCAGGAGGCTCAAGACTCACCAGATCCAGGTTTATGATTTTGGGGCTTTTACACTGCTAGATCCAGGATCCACACACTCCTTTATCGCACGACATTTGGCATGTAGGTTGTATAGTGATAGGGAGTTATTACAGTGATTGGAGGTGAGTACGGCAATAGGAAGTACTACAGTTATAGGAGAGGTTTGTAAAGGATGCTTGATTAGGATTGATCAAGAAATTTTGGAGGCAGACCTTATTATATTACAGTTGAGGGAGATAGACGTGATCTTAGGCATGGATTGGTTCACTGCCCATAGGGCCATCATGAACTGCTACACCAAGGAGGTAGTACTGGAATCTTCTGGTCAGCCGAGGGTAGTATTCAGAGGAGTTAGTTAGGCAGTGCCAGCTAGGATCATATCCTTTATGAGTGCTTTGAGGTTGATGCAGGGGGGATGTGAGACCTACCTAGCCCATATCATTGACACTAGGGTTGAGCTGAGCGTACAGGACATTCCAGTGGTTAGGGAGTTCCTGGATGTGTTTCCCAAAGAGTTACTTAGTTTACCACCAGATCGAGAAACAGAGTTCACGATTGATCTAGTTCCAGGTGCTGCTCCTATATCTATTCCTCCATATAAGATGGCACCTGTGGAACTGAAGGAGCTAAAGGTCTACCTTCATGAGTTGTTGGAAAAGGGTTTTATATGACTCAGTGTTTCACCTTGGGGAGCGTCAGTGTTATTTGTGAAGAAGAAGGATGGGACTTTGAGGTTGTGCATCGATTATAGGCAACTAAATCGGGTGACAGTGAAGAACAAGTATCCGTTACCTAGGATTGATGATTTACTTGATCAATTGCAGGGAGCTCAGGTATTTACTAAGATGGACCTGAGATTAGGGTATTATCAATTGAAGATAGCGTAGGTTGATATACCTAAGAGCGCATTCAAGAGCAGGTATGGGCACTTTGAGTTTTTAGTGATGCCGTTTGGGTTAACTAATGCCCTGGAAGCTTTTATGACCCTGATGAATAAGGTGTTTCAGCCCTACCTAGATCGATTTGTGATTGTGTTTATTGATGATATCTTGGTATATTCGAAGAGCAGAAAGGAGCATGCTGAGCATTTGAGAGTCATTTTGCAGATTATGAGAGAGAAACAATTGTATGCCAAATTCAATAAGTGTCAATTTTGGCTGGATCAGGTTTTGTTTCTAGGGCATATAGTGACTGGATATGGCATACAGGTAGACCCGAAGAAGATTGAGGCAGTGATGAATTAGGAAGCTCCGAGGAATGTGTCAGAGATTCGAAGCTTCCTAGGATTGGCCGAGTATTACCGAAGTTTTGTTGAGGGGTTTTCTTTGATCTCGGCCCTCTGATAAAACTTCTGAGGAAGAATGTAGTGTTCAGATGGAATGAGGAGTGTCAGAAGAGCTTTGAGGAGCTAAAACATTGGTTGGCTACTGCGTCGGTGTTGACTATTCCATTGGGGATTGGAGGATATGTGGTGTACAGTGATGCATTGCATCAAGGTTAGGGATGTGTACTGATGCAGCATGGCAAGGTGATTGCCTATGCATCGAGACAATTAAGGTCTCACGAGATCAATTATCCGGTACATGATTTAGAGCTAGCTGTAGTTGTATTTGCTCTAAAGATTTGGAGACATTTTTTTTATGGAGAGACTTTCCAGATATACACAGATCATAAGAGATTGAGATATTTATTGAGTCAGAAAGAGTTGAACTTGAGGCAGAGGAGATGGAATGAGTTACTGAAGGATTATGACTGCACTATTGAGTACCACCCGGGGAAAGCTAATCTGGTGGCAGATGCTTTGAGCAGGAAATCTATATCAGTATAACTCAGATTCAGTTATCGAGGTTACCTAATTTGATTCACTTGAGAGCTCTGAATGTGGAGTTAAATCTGGAGCACGATAGGGCCTTGATTGCTATATTGAAGTTGAGACCGATGCTACTTGACAGAATCAAAAGAATACAGAGTAAAGATCCTGATATGGTCAAGCTTGTGGAGAAAGTGAAGATGAATCTAGATTATGAATTTGTGTTAAGGGATGAGACATTGTGGTTAAAGTAGAGGCTGTGTGTACCTAATGTGGATGATCTGAGGAAGGAGATTCTTGAGGAAGCTCATATGGCCACCTATACTATGCATCCTGGTACTACCAAGATATATAACACATTGAAGTAGCATTTTTGGTGGCCTGGAATGAAGAAGCAAGTGGTAGAATATGTATCTAGATGTATGGACTTCATCACGGGTTTGCCAAAGACTCCGAGGCAGCATGATGCTGTATGGGTTCATAGTGGACCAGTTGACTAAGTCGGCCCACTTCTTACTAGTGAGAGAGAATAACTCACTTGATCAGTTGACCCGAAAATATATGAATGAGGTGGTGAGACTGCACGGGATTCCTAGATGTGAAATGAATTGGGAAATATTGAGTGAAAAATGTGGGACGGGTACAATGAGTGTGCTCTTCAGTAATATGAACTGGTGTTATTCCACTGAACATAAACAGTAGACTGAAAGGGTTATCTTGGAAAAAAATTTGAAATGATTCAATGAGAATGAAAGGTGATTTTTTATGGTTTTATTAAGGCGTAAACCCAAGCATAAAGCATATGTAAATGAGATTTGATATGAGATTGATTTTGTGATGAAATTGATGGATAAATACCCAGGGTTATCATGAGCATGCATTGTACATATTTCGTTTCATATACGTGCATTATTGAACAATTATGATTGTGCATATTATGATATATGTGTATGTGTTTAATATATAGGATCGAATTGAGCATTATCCTCTAGGCATTGCCAGGACTTCGAGGCAATAGCTTCGGGAGCAACTTGTAAGTAACCTAGATAGTTTCTCTCAATTATTGTTTTCTTATAATTATGTGTGGAATAATGAATGAATGTGATTTGATTGTAGATTCCGGACAGAAGGTCCGATGATTGTGTAATGTGGATTGAAATATTGAAGTGCTGCTTAAAAGTGAATGTGAAGACCTATGTGCTTTATAATGTGATTAGTTGTGGTACATGCATTCCATTCATGAATGCATAATCAGATAATGGCAGTTGTGACCAGAGTAGCTACCGATTAGAGCTTAAAGCTTAATGAGTAAAACTGAGCTTCGAGCTCAAAAGTGATTCAGAGCCTTAGGCTCAATGTTTAATGAGCCCTATATGGGATAGTACAGGAACTCAGTCACAACAACGTAAAAATTAGAAAAGTATCTCATGAGCATTTCATGTGTATCTTGTTAAGTATGTTTGATTGAGTGAAATGTAAAATTACGTATGCCTAAGTGAAAATGTGTTACTCATGTAAAACGTAAAGTTATGAAATAATTGTTTTGTGAATTGATGTGTTTCGTGGATTGAGTGAACCATCGATGATAGTTACCTCATTGAGTTCGCAAAACTCACCAAAATTGCAACGTTATCTTTTTAGGACTAAGAGATGACTCTAGCTACTGAGAGGCTCTACCAGCCATATAGATTGTGATTGGTAAGAGAAGTCATGGCTCAAAGGTCGGTCAGCTGGGATTTTTGGATACATTAGTTAGATTTTTTATATTTTCCTCTTTTATGTAGTACTTTTGTATAGGGTTTTGATGATGTACATATAGAAAATATTGAAAGACACAATGTAGACATTCGGGTTTTATGAAATGAAATGAGGAAAAAGTTGGTTTAAAAAATATTGTGGTTTTTCTATTGATGTTTTATAAGTGAATTTTGATATGATGCCATGTGAAGTGATTGTAATAATCGAACATAGCTCGCCCTTATCGTAGGTTATGTACCGAAATAACCTCCGGGCGTCCCGATGTGTATCATGCGGTAAAGGGGCGCTACATTAACTAGGTCAGTGTTTCCTCTAAATAACATTAGTCTATCATTAACAAGTTCAAATTTTAGAGATTTTTACATTTGGAATGGTACTAAATTATCCTTTCAGTTCCTATTTTTATTATTTTTAATATGAGGAGAGCTTAAGTGAAGAAGGCAAATAAATAGATATTATGAAAGAGGATCCTTTTTATCTTAATCTCTTTCCTCCTTAGAAAGTAGAAGTAGGTTCACCATTATAAGGACACTGAAAGTTGTGGAGGTAACACATTGGTGTATCTAACTTATAAATTTGTTGGGTTACCCAAAGGCTATTAGAACATCAACTAACAAGCCCTAATTTACTAATTCAAAATCTTTAGTGAAGTTCAATTTCAATACATAGCTCTTTATATGTGTCTTTCTATGGTAATTCTTGAAAATATTTAAGTTAAGAGGATATCATCCTTAGTGCTCTTTTTTTTGGTTAAATGCACATTAGCTTAGGCTTATGATGGTTTGTAAGCTTGATTTGGGTCTAGAAGCTAGTACTTTGGAGGTGATTTTGTAAATAATGAAAAATTGGTCTAAATTTCGTAAAACATGAGAGTTTTTAGGTTTTAGGTTTTAGGCATAAGGCATATATAAGTCTTATTGAATTCTCTTAAAAATTTGTGGAAGAGAAAAATTCGGTAATTGAATTTATTATATTCGTAACTAGGTTCGATGATCTTTAGAAAAATAATATATTAAAACAATATAATCTTAGAGCTCATTTTGAGTTCATAATAAATAAGGTTCTTTCCATATTAGTTCTTTGAAAGGATTACGGAGAAGGTTAACTTGCTGATTAGAAATTAAGTAAGGTATAAAGTTCTATATTTCATCCAAATAAGAAATGAAGCCACCTATACCATGAAGAGATTCTTTGAAAAATTAGAAAGTTAGGGTTTTAAGGTCCCTTTCTTGTGATATGTTTCTCATATACTATCTATGAGGGTACGTATCGATTTAGTGTTCTTCTTACTAAGAATGGAGTTAGTAAAGAACCTAGTATTCTCATCTTCATCATTTAATAGTTAAAATTTTAATCTCTATCATAAAAGGGAATTATGATTATCAAAAGCATTGATATGATTAAAGAGAGCATTTTTCTCTTGAGTCATAAGACTTTTGTGTCGGGTTTAGGGGAGAGTTTGATTTGTAAATTGGTTAAGCTATCCTTGACATCTATTAGTGTCTAAAGAGTATCATTGCAAACCTTTTTTTATTGAGATTTTTAAGTTCCATATTTATTACCTTCATCTACTACTACTCTTATAAGGGTTATACCCTTTTACATTTGTATTAATTACCTTGTTGATAATAGAATTATAGTCAAGATATTTACTAAAAAATTGTTAAATTTAAATATGCTCTTTCTGTTGTAAGAATAGACATTAAGATGCACTTCTATTGGAGAGTGATTCGATATTATTTGGGGGATGAACTATAAAACACTTTGTTTAATGTGGAGGTCCAAGAAACATCAAATAAAGGTACAATTAAGCTTCTTTCTTAGGTTCAAATTCCTTCTTTCTTATTATTCCAAGTGAATTAATAACTATTATATTTAAGGTCCATAAAACCAATACTGTATAAGTGGTTTCTGAAGTCATCAATATTATTATTTTATTAGGGATCTTCCCTCAACTTCATAGGAGTAGAGAATCTCCAAGAACAATATAAGGATTAGAAATAGAGGCTACTAAATTAGTAAAGTTAGACTAAAGAGCTTTCCTTTGAGAAGCTAAATTGTGTGCATCGATAAAAGTGATATCAACTAGGGTATTACTATGGATTAGCGTGACTATAATATGGATAGGGATGTCAATGGGCCGGGTTGGACTTGAACCACCCTTGGTCCTACCGGGCCAGGCCCATGGACTGGGTTGTCCGTGGCCCGACCTAACCTTATAAAAATAAAAAAAACGACGTTGTTTTTGACAAACTGATGTTTTTGATATTCCGGTCGAGCTGGCCTGAGCTTTTCCTAAACTAGGCCCGTGGCCCGGTAAGGCTAAACAATTTTGGCCCACGACATGGTCAACTCGGGTCGAAATCGAGCCGGGCCAAAATTGGCATTCCTAAATGTGGAGGTATTGGTCTGAGCATTTTTAATTCTTATTCCTAAACATAAATAGGGTTAAAAGAAATAATTACTTTTCCATTACAATAAGTTTATTGGTTAGAAATCACACACTAATAATTATTTGAAAACTATTTGCTTTAGGTAATTAGATTTTATTTGAGTCTCTAAAGGCCGATAAAAAAGGGGTTTCCTAGTGATAAAAATTGATTTGAAGTTTATTTTTTATTAGGGTTGTTCAAATCTCTAACATTCTAGGCCAAAACACACATTATGGTGGTTTTAGTTATAGGGACATTCTTTTTTCCTCCTTGAGGTTCTTCTAGTTATAATACGAAGAGCATCCTTACTGGGCCTATAACATGATCTATTGTAGTTTTATCTAAAGAGCTTTATTCCTATCGTGGTTTAGCATAGTCAACTATTTTTCTTGTAGGAGATATCTCTTTAGTTAGATCTGTGATGTTATTGGCATCAGGGGGCTATAGGCTCTCTAAGTGGAAACATCTCCTCTAGGAAATTGGTTTTTGCTAGAGTTGAGCTAATTTCGTCCAATAACATAGTTTTCTCACAAACTGTCTCTACATTTGGGGTTGCGTCTTCCAGTCCAACCATATTGTTCATACTCATTATTTCCTAATAAGTCCCTGTTGTGAATTTCTTACCTGTTAGTTTCCAAACTTTGTAATTTGTTTGACTTGTAGGTCTCCAATAGTAGGATATTGATATTTTTGCTTAAATTTGTTACCTTTCATCCCCCAATCTTAAGATTCTTAGTATGCTAGGTAATTCCTAATATAGATCCATCACTATATAAATTTTGATAAATCTAATTCTTTATAGGTTAGTAATGTGCTTATCAAGACATAGGGGCTTGCCTAAGGAATTAGTTAGGTAACTGAGACCAGTAATAGACCAATATTATGATAAGTGATTGATTGTTGATATATTTATTCCCTAATGCTTATTGACTAATGTTATGTTGTGCTTATGACACTTGTTTTGATTTATATTTTGCTTTAGATACAAGTTGGAGGAACAAGAACCAAAATGAGCTAAATCTGTATGTTCTATTGATGCTTAATCTTAGTTACCTTTATAGAGCAAGAAAGAAATGAAGTAAGGTGAAGACGGAACAAAGAATGAAAGAATGAAGTTACTTTGACTTACACTACCATGTATAGGAATGTATAACTCACTAAAAGCATGCACAAACTTGAAGATGTTATTATAAGCAACCTATAAACTTACATGCCCGTATAGGACTTACACGATTGTGTATCTCTTTGGGACTGTATAACTCTATAATTTTTGATAAATTAACATATACAATCATTTACACGCCCATGTAGCCAACTGTGTATAACCATGCAACCTTAATTTTGCACTATAAAAGGGCATTTAAGAGGGGGTATGAAGAGATTAGATACTTAAAAGGAGGTAAATTTCCCTCCCTTTAAGAGCTATAAGGATCTAAATTTCAGCATTCCAATTTAAAGGAGATATTAAGGTTGACGAGCATGTTTAGGCATTGATTAAGCTAGCGATGTTGTTTTTAACTCTCATTTGGGATTAACTATATTATTAAGTGTTTAATGTTTTGGATTTTTATGTATGAATGATTTAGATAAGCCCACTGGATTATTCATGAATGGATTCATTTCCATAATCTAGATTGCAATTCGTAATCGATATAAATCTTATTCACTTGTGGTAAACTAATGGTCAGGATAACATAGTATAGGTTAAATGACTTGAGCTTATATAGTTGTTGCTTATATTAACTTATTTTCCTATTATGTAAAGTGATTTTCAAACTAAATTGAAAGAGCTTATTCTAGGTTATCTGATAGTTAGACCTAATTAAAAAACTTGTTTTAATTAGATACAACCTAAGGAAAAACTAAGAATAATAGAGCTTGTTATTAATATATGGTTAATATTTTAAAAGAGAGGTATGAGAACAATGTGATGATTGATTATGGACATTTAGTTATAAGTCAAGATTGAACTGTAAACTAGATTCAAAACATTGATTAATCTTTGCAATTTTGCATTATTTGATTTCAATTTTCATAGTTTAGTTTTACTTTATTTTGTTAATTGAATTCAACAAACCCCCAAATCATATATACTGATTTATTCATTACGAAAGCTAAACATACACTTTCTATGGATACAATCTTTTCTTACTACTATTACAAATTTAGTTATGCAGAGTTAGGTATTATTTTCTAGAATGTTTGACGCATCGACTAGAACTTTGGAGCCATTGCTAGGGAGTGAAGTGATTTAGTTTTTGTGCTTGATATTAATTAGTGTTTTTGTATACATATTTGTTTATAATTAGTTTTTAAAGTTGTTTCTTGATCTTTTTTATTTTTGTTAATGTTTGTGTATGACAATGACTAGATCTCCTCACTAAGACCTTGTACAATTTGATCTCAAGATTAAAATGACATGATAAAGTTTGCGTAGGAAAAATAGAACAAATCTAGAAATAGACTAAGGGATTTATTTAGAAGAAGTTATGGCCAATCTATGAACTCTAAGAGAGTTGGCTGCCCTAGACTTAACTCAAAGACACTTATGCATTACTTTCCCAAATTTTGGTGAACATATTACTTTTGAGCTTAAGTCTAGGTTGATACATCTTTTTCCTAATTTTTGTAGTTTTGTGGTTAAGGATGCTCATAAGTACTTTAAGGAACTCGATATGGTTTGTCTTACTATGAAACCTCTAGGGGTGACATCTTAAGAGCTTTTCTATTTTCATTGAAGGGTGCAACAAAATATTAGATGTTTAATTTGCCTGCAAAGAGTATTAGCATATATATGAAAATGAAAAAAAGTTGTTTTTGGAGAAGTACTTTTCAACATCAAGGATAACAAGCATAAGAAAAGAAATTTGTAGGATAAAGCAACATCATGGAAAATCCCTATATGAGTGTTAGGAATGCTTCAAGAAGTTGTGTGCTAGTTGTCCCCTTCACAATGTCACAGGGCAACCCTTTATCTAATATTTCTACGAAGGATCATTACTATATATATAAGTTTAGTATATGCAACAAGTGGTGGAGCACTAAGTGAGAAGATTCCTAAGGGGACAAGGTCATTAATCGAGCATATGGCAGCAAACACTCAAAAATGTAGAATTCTTAATGATGTTCATCGGGTAAATGAGATAAGCAATTCATCCATAGAACATTGTTTAGATGAACTAACATCCTTTGTTAGACAGATTATTGTGGGGCGATCACAAGTGATAGCTTATGGGATATGTACAAATGTGAATCATTTGACAGATGATTCACATTTGCACATATGATGGGTGCCCAACTTAAGAGGGAAACATAAAGTATGTTAATGTTGTAGGAGAAAATTTTGCCCAATAATGCAACCCATATTCCCAGACCTATAACCCAGTTTAGAGGGATTACTCAGGAGTTATGGAGATAATAAGCAATAGAACTATTTACCAAATAAATTGCAAGGTGCACAGCAATTTCAACATGGACCACAAGCCTCATCTTTTGCCTTAGGTACTTCATTGGAAGATATGGTTAAGTCTCTTGCAACTAACACTTTTTAATTCAAGTACTGTTTCAGCAGGAGACAAGATCTCAATTTCAGGAGATGAAATCTAGAATTCAGAATTTGGAGAACCAGACGAGTCAAATTATAGTTGATATCAACCATTTAAAAGCCTAAAAAGGAGTAAAATTGACATCATAGCGTGAGATAAATCTAGAGAATGTTAGTGCAATCACCTTAAAGAGTGGTAGAAAGCTTGAGGATCCCAAAAGAATCACACAAAGGATGGCTCGTGAAGAAGAAACTGAGAAGGAGCTTGAAGAAGAAAGGGATATCTTATCTAACTCAAAATTAAATGTTGGATGATATCTTATCTAACTCAAAATTAAATGTTGGATGATATCTTATCTAACTCAAAATTAAATGTCAGATCCCCAATTATTATAAAGACTAACCCTCCACCTTCCCTGGTGGGTTAGCAAAGTCAAACAATGAAAACAAGGATAATTGAGGAGATTTGAGAATCTTTGTGGAAGGTTGAAGTGAACATACCATTGTTAGAGGTGATCAAGGAAAATGCCAAGGTTTACGAAATTCCTTAAGGAATTATATACCATCAAGTGAGAGGTAATGAAAGGATTAGGATGAGTGAAGCTATTTATGCAGTCTTTAAAAAGAAATACCTCCTAAATGTAAGGACCTAAACATGTTTACCATTCCTTCTAAAATTGGTAAAACTATAATTAAATAGGCCATGTAAGATTTAAGGGCATCGATTAATGTTATACCTCATTCCATTTATGCTTCTTTAAATTTAGGCCCATTAAAAGAAACTAGTGCTATCATATAATTGACTGATGGAATTAATGCCTACCAAATGGGGTGATTGAGGATGTACTTGCGCAGATTAATAAACTAATTTCCTACAAATTTTTATGTGGTGAATATGGATGATGACATTCTTGCTAATCTTGCAGTTATCTTATTAGAGAAACTATTCCTTTACAATCCAAACTAAAATAGATTTTTTTAGGGTACCCTCACAAAGGAACTTGATGGGGAAGTTATTCATTTCAATATTTTCAATGTCATGAAGCACACCAAAGATGACCATTTTGTTTTTGCGATTAATGTCATTACCCTTCATCACAGAAAGATTATAAGAAAAAGTGTACATATAAACCATAAGTAGTTTCAACCAATGTTTTAAAAATCGGACCGGACATCGAACCGGTCGAAGGAAAGGTTTAAGGTTTAGAAGTTCAACCGGTAGTGAACCGCTATCAAACCGGAATATAATAAATAAGATGAAAATTTTATAAAAATAAATAAAAATAAAATATTTTATTGAAATGAAAAATACACCAATGTTTATTATTATATAATGAACTAAAAATAAATAAATATGAGTCCAATATAAAACTTAAAATAACAATAAAAATCAAAATTGTATTTCTGAAGAAGGTTGTGTCTCATCATCGTCAAAAACTCCAAATTCTCCAACGCTATTTAAAGATTCGTAAACTACGCTTTCATCCAAAGTATTTACATCTACTTCTTTTACTGCATTAAAATAAATTACAAAATAGTAACGTATGAAATTATTCTCAATTATAAACTTGTAATACAGTCCGATATTCTGTGACATTTTGTAAAACGTCACAAAAATGTTAGACAATCCGCGACGTTTTTAAAACGTCGCAAATGTGAAGGAATCCACGACGTTTTTATAGAAACGTCACAGAATGTCTTCTGCGATGTTTTTAAAAACGTTGTGCGACGTTTTTATTATTATTTTTATTATTTTCCATTTTTTTAAAATCATATTAATTTAATAATTTTAAATTTTAATAATTATTTTTTAAATATCATCATTGAGCAAATATATTTTTTAAACATCATGGAACTTCCTTTTATTCATTTCAGGATCAGGTCATTCAACCGGTCCTCAGCCCCAGCCCTAAAAAGCTAATCATAGAAGACAATTAAGATAAGGAAAAATTACAAAATGCAAAAGTGAAGTTGCACGCTCATCATTGAGCAACATCGATAATTTAAAAACAAACCGTTCCTTTATTTGATAAACATTCTCCAGGCTATTTACATACTGAAAGACAAATCAAGGTATGGACATGGGAAAGAAGAAAAATAAGAGATTGTTGAGAGAATGAACATCCGGAAAGTAAAAGCAGAAACAAAAAATCTTATGCCAACGTTAAGAACACAAGAATAACCCTATGCCTATGCTGCTCCTTCCGTTTTTGTCAGTAGATATGCTATGGCCGTAATTTTCACAGAAAATAGGCTCTGTATCCAATTTAGCCTTTTTGCTCAACCTCAAAAATCTGGGATTTCCGCCTAACAGGAATACTCCTGCATGTTTCAACCTGCAAAATCATATGAAGTTTACTTGGTGCAGGATCGTCTCTGCATCTTGAAGCTAAGAGGAAAGTAATTGATAAATTTCATAAGTGACGTGAAATAGACTTTTCAGCAGAAAAAAACTAGACCTCATCATGGATCCTTCAGCCAGATGCTCCACACTCTGTTTACATATAAAAACAAAAATATGTGCTTCAGATGCTGTAAACTTGAGCAGGTTACACAAGAATTTGAAACATTCAAAGAGACCAATCTTGTCAACCTTGCATATACATTGGAAGATGCTAAAAGATGAGGACATTGAATACTTTCAACGTAATGAATGAAAATTGATTCGTTGACCAAGAAATCATCGTATAAGAATGCCTTGCAACAAACAAAGCACTTGCAAAGGTCTATAAGACTCTTATAATACAGCATTGTTAATACTCGTAATATAATCAAACAGGGCATCTAGGTCCATCACTGCAGAGTATTGGAGAAACTTCAACAGGATAAGGACTCATGCATCTGTTCATCATCATCATAAATGAAACTAGAGCAATAGACAGGAACAAATCAGATATAAATTCCAAGGTACCTACTTTTGGCAAATACGTACCTAGAATTAGAGGAACTTTGGCATTGATAAGGTGTGAGCCATGTAGTTCTTCACAATGTGGACTACTGCAGTAAAGGTAAAACATCAATTAATTAGCTGCAGCAACTTAATTATACACACTGACCAACAAAATGGATTATAATCCAAAACATCTCCCTTTTACCAGATATACCAAACAGGCATGAAGGTTAAATTTGAATCATATCAAGCATTTAAATTCTCAAAAATAACTGAAGAATGCCAACAAAATAAAGGAACTAAAAGGTTGAAATTATAAGAAAGACAAAAAAAATTGCAGTCA
>JANITX010000010.1:14993016-15007244 GCA_027564395.1 Erythroxylum ulei | reverse complement strand
GTCTTCTTCATGGGCCGGTAATCGCAAGAGGGGCAAATCCAGTGTCCCATCTATTTTTTGTCAATGATGCTATATTCTTTACCAGAGCTTCAGTGGAGGCGACAATTTTAAAAACTATCCTGCAACAGTATGAGCATGCGTCTGGCCAACAAATAAATCTTCTTAAATCAGGTATATCCTTTACTCCTAATGCTCTCCCTACAGTGAGGACTTCGATATGCCAAACATTGGGGGTGGAGGAGATTGCAGGACACGCTAATTATTTAGGAATGCCGTCGGTTATTGGAAGGGGTAAGCGTCAGGTTTTTCATTATGTGATAGAGAAGCTTACTAAAAGATTACAAGGATGAAAAGCGAAGGTGCTATCTAAAGCGGGAAAGGATATATTGCTGAGGAACGTGGCACAGGCTATGCCGAATTATCTTATGTCACTTTTTCTTTTACCATTGGATACTTGCAAAGAGTTGGAGACTTTGATGAATGGGTTTTTCTGGCAGAATGGCGGAAGCGACAATAAAGGCTTACGGTGGTTACGATGGAAAAAACTGGCCATGCCAAAAATTTATGAAGGTTTGGGATATAGAGATTTGAGGCAATTTAATCTTGCTCTTTTGGCCAAACAAGGATGGCGGATTCTCAAACAACCGGATTCGATTGCGGCGCAAATTCTCAAAGCTAGGTATTTTCCCAACACAGATTTCTTTTCAGCAAAGTTGGGGCATAATCCAAGCCAAATATGGAGAAGTATACATTAGTCTAAATCGCTTCTGCTTCAGGGCTGTCGACGACCGGTGGGGGATGGAAAAGATATACATATTTGGCGAGACCCATAGCTAATGGATGAGGGGAATCCATTTGTAGAATCTGAGTATAAGGAGCAAGTGGAATATGTGGCTGAGTCGATTAGGGACCATCGTTGGAAGGAGGATGAAATTAGACATATTTTCAACCCAAGAGACGCAGAGCTAATTTTACAGATTCCACTTAGTTTCTCAAGGCGCACAGATGAGTGGATGTGGACTCTTAACCATTAGGGTGAGTATAGAGTCAAAGAAGGCTATCGACTGGGGATGGAAGGAGCTAATCTGGAGCTCAGAGAACCAGGTTTCCCTTGGGAGAAGATTTGGCAGCTGCATATACTAGGTAAAATCAAATTTTTTGTTTGGCGGTTGATAAGAAAGACACTTCCATGTAGAGCCATGCTAAAACGACACATAGACATACTTGATATTTGTCCTATATGCAATAAAGGCACAGAGAGTGACCACCATCTTTTCTTGCACTGTGAGTTTGCTGCCTCTGTTTGGTGTCTCTACTCTGTGTTTTGGAGCTTGGCTTTTGATGCAATGGTACAACCTTGGCTGGCTTCTATTATGATGAACTCTACGAAGACACAGTAGGAGGAGGTTTGCATGCTTTCGTGGAGCATATGGACCCACCGTAATGAAGTTATATGGAAACAGAAAATTCAGACCCCATCTACTGTTTTTCGAAAAGCCACTACAACTTTGCTGGAGTGGAAGACTGCTCAAAATAGGAACCAAACTACAGCAACTAAGATTCAACACCATCCATCCAAATGGGAGGCCCCACAACTGAATCATTTTAAGTGTAATGTAGATGTGAGGCTTTTACCTTCTGAGTGTCTATGGCTTATGTATGGTGATTAGGGACTGCAAAGGATTCAATTGTGGAGGTAAGCTAATGATTTTACCAAGTTGGAGGGATCCTCAAATTGGTGAAGCTTTATGCTTTCGTGAAGCACTCGGCTGGATTAAGAACCTCCTCTTTGGCCCCATTTATGTAGAAACGGACTGTCAAATACTTATACACTTTTTGACATCCACACAAATTTTCCCCTCTTACTGTTCGTTGATTATTGAGGATTGTAAAGCTCTGATTAATAAGCATCATTTTATTTCCACTGCTTTTATTAAAAGACCAGCGAATCAGATCGCTCATACGATAGCTAAAGCGACCAATTCTATGTCTGGTTTTAAATGGGGGGTGTGCCCGCCTACCTTTCTGTATGACGTTTTAGCTTTTGATATGAATAATATGCGCTGAGCGCATCTGAAAACGTTTTCAAAAAAAAATGCCCAACCAATAATACTTTAACATAAATGTACATGGTTACATATTCATGTTCAATCACCTAAAAAGTCTTTTGCGGGAAGCACTCTTGAAACACGCTTGGTGGGATCGATGAGATTACAAGTGCATCACCTTTTCTTTAGTATTCCAGTCACGCCAGAACTATACATTAGATTGTGCCAACCATATGCAGAGTCACCAAAATGTACTACGAAATTAAACTAGAGCATGACAAAACAAATTGGATACAAGTATCCCATGGCAACAAATTAAGAACATAGAGAACCAATAGACCTGCCTAAAAGATGGAAGTTCCTTGGAAAATACATTCCTCAACATGACATCATCTTGCCATCCTTAAAGTTTATTGTACATATCAAATTTCATGGATTCATCACATCGTTAAACAGACCTTTTCACTGAATTGAGGGTGACATTCAAAATGAATTTACCCTGTGTTGCTCGTTCTTCAAAAGCCTCAAAAAGCTTATAAGAATGAAATCCAACATAATGCAGAAGAAAAACGCAACTATATTAATAATACTAGAAGTTGATAGTGTATTTATTTCTTGGTCAACACAAGAATGAGCATGTAAATGGTTTAGCAGACAAACTGTGTAGGAAAAACAGGATATATGTAGGAGAATATTCCAAACTCCAAGCACCCCAGTAGCAGCACAAGAAGCCTGACAAACTCCAAAAAATATTTTATATCGGCATTTGTCTTATATCCCCAAGCCCAATTGGCAGGACTTGGAGGAAAAACTACAAATGCTCACATTTTAATAGCCACTCGCTAGCACCAAAAACAGCAGACTATCTACCATAGTGAAACATAAGTTCTGCTATTCGCTAAGGAATTTCCAACAAATATAAGAACTCATTTCAAGTAGTATTACCTGAATGAGCGACGATCTCCAGACCCACCAATAAATTACATGAATTAAAGAAAAAGCAAAATAATAGAAATGTTTACCTGACACAGAAAATCCCAATCAACATAAAGAAACATTGGTTGAATTTGTATTGATAGCGGTGGAGTTAGCACAGTAACACGTAGGAATAAACCAAAAAGGTGCTTATATGGAGATTCGACATTTACCATCCAAGATCTGTAAGAGAAAGATAACCCAAGTCCCTCAGGAAGTTAAAGATGGATGGTGTTACCAGATGTAGTCATCCTCAGACACTGGCTTAGTTACTTATAGCAGACTAACTAGCTGTAAAGATGACATGATCAAAACGCAAAGAGACTTTAAACACGATATGACTACAGAAAACTCCTCAAATCAATCGAAATTAGACACAAAAGTGAACCTTTAAAAGCAAGATACTGACAAAGCATTGGAAACCATGGTACATCTCGGAACATGGGAAGAATACCTTGCATTATTAAGTTCATCAAACAAGAAGAATGAGGTCAAGTAAGTGAATTCTTGCTCCAACGCAACTCACCATGTACATGCTTTCTCCTGGCCTTGTTCGGCCCTTTATTACTATTTATCATGATATCGTAACCCTAAACTTCAACGCCAATCATCCATTGACGTTCAAACGACGCCATTTTAAGAGTTCTTTTCCATTCATTTTTCCTCTCGTACGGTATGTTCACGTTTATTTTCCAAGGGATAAGTAAATTTCTTTTTTCGAATAAAATTGTTGTCTTTGAGATTTTAAGTTGATCCAATTTCTTACTTAATCAAATACTCTCAATCAATTTTAATTTAATTATCTCACTCCAATAAAATAGTAATTTGGGGATAAAAAAATAAATGAGTTGTCTTATGAAATGTTTTAAAGATGAAATCGAAAGTTAAATCCATAAAACAAGAAGTTTAAGGTTTAAAAAGTTCAATCTGTATTAAATCATTATAAAACTGACTAAAGATTGAATAAAATTAAAGAATTTGAAATATGATTCAAAAAAATTGTTTAATTGGAAAAAGATTGTTAAATGAAAATTAAATGATTTATTTTAGTTTATAAGAACTTATTAATTTATGAAAATTGACAAATTAATTAATAAACTGATCAAATTTTAATAACAAGAGTTAGTAAAGTAAACTTAGCTAAAACTTTGAAAACTAAATTGAAAAATTAGACAGTTCAAAACTTTTACGGTTGAACCGATCAAACCAATTAGACTTTTTAATTACTGGTTTTATGTCCTACTCTTCAAGCAAATTATCAAATAAAAAACTTATACTATACAATAAAGAGTATTCTAAATAATATAAAAATACATATAATTATAGTGAGCTAGAAAATTTAAATACATTAATTTTAATGTGGAACATATAAGTTAAATTAAAAGGGTCGTATAATTTATGTTTTTGATTTAAGTTATTTAAGTTTGCTTACTTATATTTTAATATTTTCTTATTTAATTAGAAATCTTAAAGTTGGTAATCATTTGTAAATTTTATTTCTTTTGAAGGAAAATCTATTCAAAAAGCAAGACATGATTTGATTTTGTATGCAACAGAATAAATACGAAACCTTTTTGTTTTTGATTTATCGAAAGTCAAGATCACTTTAAATACTATAGAATGATTAACACATGAATTATAATAAAACTTGAATTATAATTTCTACCTTATTCTGAAGTTTGATTGTATTTTTGTTGTGTCTCTTAACTACCGACTAGTTATATTCAATGACTACCGACTGAGCTATCCTTAACTAAAATAGGTTATAAGTAGTATCAAAATATAGCAATCCCTAGACAAGATACTTTGGAGATCTTAAGTCAAATGATCACTTATACAATCATCATAATGAGAATTTTTATTGACATACAAGTGATGTTCTAAATATATTTCTTATACAGGGTTAGTTTAGTGAACTTATTCTCTTACAAGCACTTCCATTTTTATTGAAGTATCCCTATATTTTAGGCTGTGAGATTGACTACTTCCTTTATAAGGAAGAAGCATAACATATGCTAGTCTTTTTGCACTCTGTTAATGTCTAGTCTCAATTGAACAATGACTAAGAATAATTTAGGGATAATATATAAATGTAATATAGATTTCATAATTATGATTTCATCATAATTTCATTTGTAATATATATTTATCCTATGGACTTTACCACATATATTTGAGTATGCTTAAGATAAATAATTCATTTAAATAATGATGTCACTAAACTATAACTAACCGATTGGTTATAGGGCATAAACTAATAATCTCCCACTTACACTAAGCTCCTTGTTTAAGTAGCTTATACCATATCACCATATAATAATCATGCTACTGTTGGAAAAGTGGTTTAATGAGAGAATTCTACAAGATTTTATATAGGGCACTTACTTAAATCTTACAATTTTCATCTTAATTATCATCATAATTAAGAAAAATTGCCTAAATATACTTGAATCTTTGATGAGACCTTAGCTCCTTTTATACGCTCAATGGCTCTAATGTTCTACAGTACATTGCTACATGAACAATACAAGGAATTATACCAAGTTAATTAAATAACCTATTGATTTAAATAATCATTTCCAATAATTGAAAAATGTGTTAAGGCTTAATTAGTGACCATTGCTAGATTATAATGTTTTCAATATTAAAAATAATATTATTCTAAGTAAAATATGCCTTAATTAGGATTTACTTCTAAAGTCAATATTTATATAACCTTGAACTCAAATATCAACTCATATATATAATAATGGATATCTTTAATACCTAACAAGTATCAGATATCTTAAATACTAAACACCTTTAATACATTATCTACATACTTATTATAATAGATTAAAAACTTCCAATTAATCTCAATTGATTGAATTTTTAGAATGTTGTTACCTTTTCATATTTAATATGAATTGTTCTTAGACAATTATATTTTCATTAATAAAAAATATGAATTATTATTTTCTCTATGAGTATTATATCCCTACATACTTACTAAAAAGGACAATTATACCTATACTAACTTTTTTATATACATGATAAATTCACAATTATTTTCAAAATAAAATCTTTGAATTTGTCATAAAAGTAAATCTTTCAAACACTCGTAGCCTTTCAACTATATATCAAATGTATCAACAAAGACACTAGTTCTTATTGGATGTATTGTTATAAGATTTGAACTTTTCAAATTTCAAGTTCTTATTGGATGTATTGTCATAAGATTTGAACTTTTCAAATTTCATCTTACTCCAACTACTTACATGAGAACCATTCTCCTATAAGCATACATTGAAACAAAAAATTTATTCCATGAGTTTGTAAGATTATATCCAACCTTTTGAATCTCTCATAATCTATTATTATCTAATTTAATTGTAAACTTAGTGGATAATTCACGTTTCAACTAAGTATCACATCCTTTAAATCAGTAACTTTAACTAAAGTCTTAACATTTCATATTTAATATAAAATCTTGCTAATTGATTTAATTGGAACTACTGAAGGTAAATTGTAGCACTAGGCATAACTATAAAAGAAATAATATTGCATCACACAATATCTCGTGCTTTATGTAACTCCTTACATAAATCCATACATCATACAATATTTTGTATTGTATATTCCTCCTTACATAAATTCATACTTTTATAGAATTTAGTTATGGAGGTGTTCACCAGAGATTATATAAATTCATTAATAATCTAATAAAATACATGTATCATCATTTTTTTAATTGTTATCACATCCAACACATCACATGTATAAGATTTAACTATTCAATATCATCATCATTTCGCTAAATATTTATTCTTCTTCAACTCAACAAGTTTTATATGATTCATAATCAAAAGGATACATATATCCTATTACGGAACTTTATGATTCTCATTATGTTGATTTAACCAATATGACATAAAGGGATAGTCTCAATTATTCAACTTTGTCTTCTTGCCATTTATGTTAAGCAAAAGTCTCATTTGATCAAACATATACAAACTATTTGTATAAATTTAAATCAATTACATTCACCCAATAATCTATTTCTTATCATACCTTAAACATTGTAGCCATGTTGAATCCATATTTACTATCATATACTCATAAGAATGAACTAGGAATACATATGATTTTTATCATATCATACATTGTTAAGAAAAGTCATGTAATCATTTTTTTTCTAATGATAACTATTATCATATTATAACAACAACAACAACATCCCAATTGAAATTCTACAAAGATAAGGGCCTGAGAAGGTTCAAAAGTATATAGCCTTACCTATAACTAGTAGAGAGTATTTTCGATATACCCATAAGAAGAAAAAAATTTATGAAACAATTTAAAGAAAATAAAAGATAAAATGTAAAAAAATATTTGTATAAAATAAAATATAAAATAAAATAAAGGGTACAAGATAAATAATACAAATAAAGACAAAAATAAATAAATAAATAAACAGATGAGAAAGAAGTCAAATAAATAAATAAAATAAAAAAGCTATTAAAAGATAACTAAAATGACTAAAGGGGCAAATACTAGAAACAAACTTATTTAGGCTAAATACAAGACACAATAATTGAAGGAAAAAGTTCAAAAGACCTAAGAAAAGAGAAGGAACTCTCTATATAAAATTCTTTACCCTTATCCTAGCTCACCATAGTTTCTTATTGAGGGCAAGTCCTCGGTAAGTTCTAGTAGGACTACATCATACCTCATCACCTCTTCCTTGGTCTTCCTCTTCTTCTTATAAAGTACCTAATTACACTCTTGTTGCATCTTCTCACTAAGTCATCAGGATGTCTCCTTTTAACATGTTCGAATTATCTAAGCCTTATGTCCCTTAATTTAATAATGTTAGCCACCCTTAATTTGTCTCTTACCACTACATTCCTAATGTTGTCTCTTTTTGTAAGGTTACACTTCCAATGGAGCATCCTCTCACCTTCGGCACCATTAACTTATGATTATACACCTATTTGACAGGCCATCAATCTGCCTTATAGAGCATGGATGACGTAATTTCTAAATGGTAGAATTTACTTTTTAGCTTGAGTGGTATCTTTTTGTCATATAAAACTCTTAATGTGCCCCTCCATTTAAGCCACTCTAATTTTATACGGTGAACTACGTCTTCATTTTTCTCGCCATTAATTTGGATAATGGATCTAAGATACTTACAATAATCTATCAATGTTTTTATGAACTAATCTTTATCTCCATATTAGATGTGACCCTGTAGCATAAAAATACTTAGTCTTGCTCAATTTAACAAAGTTCTAGCTTGACATTAATACACTCTTTTGTTTTATCCATTAAAATAATGTCATCAGCAAACAAATAGACCAAGGCACAACCCTTGGATATTCTTGGTGAGCTAATCTATAATTATTCCAAATAATAAAGTGGTCAACAATGATTTATGACATCATAAACTCGAATTTGTAATTATGTTTGTAGGTAGGCTTATCACATGATAAATTAGTTTCATTAATCACTTTGTTTGCTCAAATTGAACACTTTTATTTTCTTACTTTTTGTCTACTTTGTTGTCCACATTTATGTTTTTAGTTGGCTAAATTAAATAAAATGATTTCATCAAAGTATTATATCTTTAAACTCTACTTTAAGCAACTATTTGCATTATACTATCTTGGTGTTGACATACATACAATGTCATTAAATTTTATGAGATATAAGTCAATTCAAAAACATAAACAGTGGTTAGCGAAGCACACCAACCTAGTGAACACTGAGGAAAAATGATAAATCTTCTCACCACCACTTGTGTTGTATGAGAGTGTACACTTGGCAACGTCTAGCATCCTTTAGTGTGAGATTTGGTTTCTCTTTCACCTGCTTTATTTGTTGTTTCACCCAATACTCCTCTACAACTTACACTTACACTATTTAGATTATTTACCTTCATGCCTTCATGCTTATCTTCTCATGCACCCATTAACTTGTTATAGATCCTCTATCACTCTCGTTGTCCATCAGTTCTTCCTTTTGACCAATGGATAATGATTTTTTACCCTTAAATACCATCATTCCCCAGCTTTCTATACCTTTTACCACCATAAACTTTCCACCCTTAACCACGAACATTTCCCAGCTAGCTGCACCCTAAACCACCAACATTTCCCAGCTAGCTGCACCCTAAACCACCTTGAACATTATTGGTTCATTTGTTGAGCAAAATGTAGAGATAAACCAAGGTATTCGAAAGAAATGGGTTCAGGTTGCTAGAGATCCAAAGCTTGAGATGAAGCTGAAATTTTTTCCATTAGGTAAGGTGACAGACTGACAAATTGTATCTCCACCTATTGAGATTCTAAAGACAGGCGTAAGTAGATGGCAATCGACCTTATTGGGTTTTTTTGGATAAATGGGTCACATTCCCTATTATGAAGCAGTGGGCTCAACATCACTGAAAAAAACATAGATTATTGGATGCACTTGTCAACAAAAACAATGTGTACCTATTTAAATTTACTACCTCTGAAGATGCTAAGAAGATCATACAAGATGGTCCATGGAATGTGCTTAGTAAACTTTTACTTCTTCAGCTTTAGAGGCTAGGTATTTGATCGGGTGTTTTGATGAGTGTAAGTTTTAATTAATAACCATCTATAATCTGCAAGTGCATGGTTTGTTAGCATAGTACCAAAGGTGTTGATCCCACAAAGAGGGAGTTAATCTAATCCTAAAATCTAAGGCCAAAAAAAATAGAAATTCAAGTTGCACGAAACTAATACACAAACTTAATTCAATCAATCAAATTAGGAATCAAATATGAAATACTAATTACTAAGTAATTTGCAACATACCCAAGAATCAACCGAAATAAATTACTAATTGAGAGAAAGAGAATTTTACCTATCCGTAATGCTAACGTAACTGATTATGATGTATTGGATTGCTAGTTCTAGACTATCCTATAGTTGATTACTCTCTCTTAAGTTATAGCCATTAACCCTAAATCATTAACCGTAATCAGATTATGAAAGTTGCAATTTCTCAATTCACAACCTATCCCAAACCTTAATTAGTTATGAAGTTCTCTAATAAACTATTGGAAACTTAAGCAAGATCTCTCTTCATACAATTTCTCGATCTGATTCAATTCTTATTCGATTAATCACCTAATTCTTGATAGTAAAATTTAATTGTTTTCATTCGCTGCACCCTCTCATTTATAACTAAATTATGCAATCACATAATCAAACCATAACAAATCCAATAAAAACATAAACAATCAGATTTCATTAATTCAAGAATAAAATTCTGAAGGTAAGTTTATAACATCCTTAACATTCTAGATCCTATCACCAACTATTCAATCCAATTTTATATAATAATAAAACTAAAATTAAATAGGGAATACAATCTAAATGGATGATGGGAGGCAGCAATGTCGAGAAACTCCTGATCAGGGAAGTACGTCGAGTCAGCTTCTTCTCCTCTTGTCTCTTTCTCTATCTCTCGATGATTTCTCTCTAGAGTTTCTCAAGGTGGCTGATGCAAAAAGCTATCTTTGTTGCTTTGCTTATTCTTTAAATATCCTCTTGTGTTCTAAGCAGCCCTAGGGTTTTTCCAGGCTCTGAAAGGTTTAATAAATCTCTCGAAACTTGACGTTCTTAAGTGCTTGCGCATTTGCCCGATAGAGGCCAAGATCGTGGCACTACAGACCACGACCGTGGGCCACATTTGAGCCTTCTGTCACGATCATGGCATATAGGCCATGATCGTAGGCCATTCCTTGCACTTCTGTCACGATCATGGCTTGCGGGTCATGATCGTGGGCTAACTTTGGTGCTTCTGTCACGATCGTGTCCATATCCCATGATCGTGGGCTGTTTTTTAAACCTAAATGTCTTCAAAACTTCTCTGCTCTTCGAGTTGACCCTGAAAGACTAGCAAACACATCAAGGTACCTCAAAAACATAATATTTAAGCTCAAAGACTTGTACTAATCATAAAACACTTAAAAGATAAATAATTAACAAATTAACACAATTCTAACCTAAATACATAGTAAACGATTGAAGTAACAACTAAACACATATTAAACTATGCCCTGAAACACGATGTAATTTACACTTATCAACATCCCCACACTTAGACGTTTGCTTGTCCTTAAGCAAACAAAACAACTAATAACACAAAATCACAAAGCACATAATACAGTAATGAGACAATGGCTTCAACTTCATGAAATAAATTTAACTTTAAACATAATCATTCAAGTATTCCCAATCATTAATATGCAAAATTCGCGTCTAGGAGTTCTAGACTAAACTTACATATTAATCAAGACCAAGTTATTCACCCTTTTCAATTGTATGCACACATTAATAATTATTTGGTTATTCAAATTTTGTAACTATTCCTAAGTACGTTTTCACGAAAAGTCAAGCTATTTATATGTTCGGTAGATTTTTATTGGAAAACACGTTTTTATTTTTTATTTACTTTTTTGTAGACATGGACTTATTCTTTTACACAGAGGGAAACATTGGTGATGAATGTCAATCTGGTTACTCAACTAAGTTATGTTTCTATTAAGCTACTTGGTTTGAACATCATTATAGCCTTTTGATGCAAAGGCACACATTTGTGAAGCGTGTCGATCCGATTACTTGGCTACATCAACTGACTACTAGCTCTATTCATAACCCAAAGGCTAGCAAAATAGTTATTTATTTAAAATTAACTAATACATTTTTTTATTGCCTACTTTATTGCTTTCGCTACTCTTTTTCATGAAAAAATACTAACAAAGCTACTTTAGTCGAAAGACCTAAAATTATGAATGAATGTGACAACTCATAGGGTGATAAACTAACACTAAATCCTAATTAACTTGCATATTTAGACAAAGAACCTAGATTACTAATTTCACGGGCTAATGACTCTTCACAACCTAATAGATTATGTTCAAAATTAAATTGATTTCAATCCATCTAAGCCATTTGCACATCCACACAATTTACAATATGTAACCTAACAAACTATCATACAATATGCACAATTCACTCTCAAAGCAAAACACATCCCCACATTTGAACAATACATTGTCCTCAATGTGAGGAGATAAACAAACACACATGGTAGGAAGAAACATAAAATAAAATAAAATAGAAAAAAAATAAAGACTAACTTTAAAAGAAAAGGGTTAGAAACAAAGCCTCACGATGATGGAGTCGATGATGGCGATAGTGTAGAGACTAAATCCGTTTGATATCTAGAGCGTTTACCTATCTTATAAGTAATTCAAGAGAGTAAAAAAATTAGCAATGCAAACCATTCCGAATGATGAGGTTCTCTTCATGGACACCTACCCAAGTTTTTTTGATGTTCAAGCATGGTATGCCAAGATCTAATGAATAATAGGGGGAGTTGTCATTCTTTTCTTCATCCTCTTTCCTCATCTCTTAGTCGTCTACAAGATAGGGTTCAACATAATCTTCCTCTGGTTCTTCTTGTTCTTCCCCATTTCTAAGTGTGATAGCCTCATATTGCTTTCATTGATATAATTCCATATTGCTCAAAGAGTCTTCCACACTTCTCTTACAAAATTCACGGAAAAGTTGTCTTACTTGAATCTCTAGGTTGTGAATAGAAGCGACATAATTTTTTGTTACTTGACCAAATTACTCTTCCAGTCTCTTCTGGTTCTCTTCCATGTCTGTTTGCTTATCCATGATTTTGTCTAATTTGGAATCCCATGAATTGGACTCATCTTGCTGAAATTCAAATTGATCTTGATGTCCCATGTGAGTACTTGCATTGTTGGACTAATAGAAATCTAGGTGGTTCTACCACCCTGAAGTGTCTGGGTTCATATAAGGACAATGATTTCCCCAACTAAATTGGGGCTCACTGAAATCTGCAAGAGTCCTTTGCTCTCTATTGTTGGGGGAGACATGGATTCATACATCATATGCATGATAAAGTAGTGGAAGTGTCAGAATCTAAGTTCTGACCCCATAACATCCCAAAAAGACAGAATCTCAAATGCATGCATAAAAAAATTATATGAACATGATATAACAGTACATGTACCTTTTGATTCTCTTCCTTTCTTGGGTTGTTGCAAACACCAAACTCTTCCTTGATTACTCAAGAACACAAAAAGATGAAGAAGAAACAATATATAAGGGTGGTTAGAGCCCCAAACTACATGAGTTCAAGTAGATGCTCTAATGGAGAGAAAGATCAAGACTATATTGCATGCACTTTGATTCATGCAACAATTGCATAAATTGTACGAACAAGACTCAAGACACTTCTCTCTAACACTAGAACTCTTCTAGACAACTTATTCTCTCACTTGAGTGTGTTTGTGACTGATTAGCTCTTGTGTATATAAGTGAAGAACTCACTTATGTACATCTGTCGAGCCTTCGGTCACGATTGTGGCCTAAGCCTACTTAAAAATAGCTATACACACTTTGTTTTTCATCTGATCTTTTATGCATGTGACCTTTAGGTTCCTGGTTATTTTTGGCACTTGAATTAAGTCTTAATCCGAGTAAATCATGGATGGTTTCATGCCACTTGAATTAACTCTTAATTTAAGAAAATCTTGAAGGGTTTCATGGTGCCAATTTATCGGAATATAAGTGAATAAACACACGAACTCTTCGATAGTTAATTATCTGACTTATAAGCCTTTACATAGAAAATTACCGTGCAATTCATCCTTTCACCATACTATACCCAACTTGGTTCGGAGTATGGGCTATGTGTCAACTACCACTAGAATGAATACGTCATATCTAGTCTAAGTGATGTTAGTTCTTGTCCTGGGATCTCATTACTTTATGTGTTATTGAATACTATCTTCATGAAACATAATTGCTCTGGCTAGAGACTCCTGAGTAATGACCCTGACAAGAGGTTGTGGGTATCATCTCCTTCTATTAGGAGTGGTGAATCCTTTATTGGCTACCCAATTACCTTCAAATACCAATAACTGTATCCAATTACCACCCTATGAGCGACTTTGTTTTGAGGAAACAAGGAATGATGTCAAAGCATAAGATTAGTGCTGGACCTCGTTCCCGGAGCCCCAGCGATCGCTTACAGATACCATAGACTGTTAGGCCCGAGTCCCGAACCTCGAGGACAAACCCCCGGATGACCCGTCGGGACCATCGAAGAGAAAAACATTTGCGGAAGCACACTTATAAATATTGCTCAAAC
>JANITX010000010.1:14979023-14992916 GCA_027564395.1 Erythroxylum ulei | reverse complement strand
GACTGTTTTGGATGTTGTAAAAGATTTTATGTATGAACTTTTGATACTATTGTTGAGATTGCTTTGAGTTAAGATCGCCTGGAGTTGAGATTGCCTTGAGTGGACGAGATAGTCCTTAAGTTGTGGTTGGATGTGAATATAAAAGTGTGTTTGAAATCGTTTGCGGCTTTTAGGATTTTTAAAACACAGTCGTTATGTTGCCCAAATTTTTCAAAAAAAAAGAAAAAGAAAAATAGATATTCAGTTAACCTTGCATATTTGGATTAAGGATACTGTGAGTGTCCTTAGCCCGGTTATGCGGCAGTTGTCATAGGCCCGATGTGGTACCAGGTTGTGACAAGAGTGTGAGATCCCACATCGGTTAGAGAGGGGAATAAAGTACGCCTTATAAGGGTACGGATACCTCTCCCTTACAGACGCGTTTTCTATGGCCTAATGCATCGGATCCCAATGGAACTCCAAAGTTAATTGTGCTTGGGTGGGAGTAGTACTAGGATGGGTGACCTCCTGAGAAGGCTTCAGGAAAAGCAAAACCGTGAGGGCTTGGTCGGGTCAAGACCCAAAGCGGACAATATCTGTTAGCGGGTGATTTGGGCTATTACAACATCCGAGCCTTCTATCACCATCGTGGGCTGTTCCTTGCGCTTATGTCACGATCGTGGGCTAACTCTAGTGCTTCTGTCATGATCGTGGCCTAATATGGCATGATCGTGGGCCGTTGTTTCAACCCGAATGTCTCTGAAACTTCTCCGTTCTTTAATGTTGACCCTGAAACACTAGCAAACACATCAAAGTACCTAAAAAACATAACAATTAAGCTCAAAGACTTGTAATAACCCATAAAACACTTAAAACATAAATAATTAACAAACTAACACAATTCTAACCTAAACATATACTAAACGATTGAATTAACAGCTAAATACCTTTCAAACTATGCCTTAAACACAATGCAATTTTCACTTATTAGTATTGATAGGTGTAAATTACACTATGCTTTGATAAATGCTTAGGTGTGCTTTTGAGTGTTTCTTGGATAATTATCATGTTTATAGGCTTATAATTATGCTATTGTTAGTGTTTGTTTATATTCTAATTGTTTATGTGGTTTAAGGCATGATTTAGATCTTAATTTTCGGTTTTATGAGATGTTTGATTAGTTTGTGACTGTTAGAAATTAGATAATTGAAGAACAAGGAAGATTTAAAGCAAATTATGATAAATAGTCATGTCTATGGTCATGTATGTCTCTTAGCCCATGCAAAATAGCAAATATTGGAGATTTTTTAGTTATGCACAGTCTAATGCATGGCCATGTATCAGAACGTGCATCTCCCAAAGAGTGAAACAACATATTTCAGCTTTTCCAACATAAGAGTGAGACAAAAGTAATCAGATTAGGTTGTGCAATAAGAGTTGGCAATTTAATAAGTCCCACAATTATCAAATTAAAAATCATTCGAAGAGAGATCTTGTGTCAAAATTAATTGTCCAATAGATAACTTCAGATCTAATAAAAAACTTTAGGAAAGTTTTATAAATCAAGAGGTTACAATTCTAGAATTTTCGGATTCAATTAGGGTTAATTGATTAGGTCTCGAATGAGAGTAATCAATACCTTAGGAAATCTAGGATCGATACATAATTGGATCATTCATAGTTAAGGAAACAAAATAATGAAAGAATAAATCCTAAGTATTCATCTTTGATAAATCCCTAAATTACTTTGGCAACTCACTTTTTCTTTGCTTGATTTTATTAAATTTTTAATTTCTAGTATTATTTTCATTCAAATCACCATTCTAATGCCTTAGAAAAAGTTAGGTTCAAGTTGTTTTTATCTATTTCCTCATGGGATTGATACCTTTCGATACTACAAGATATGATTCATATACTTGAGAGTATTAAGAGTTTTATTAGATATAAAACTTGCTTAACAAGTTTTTGTGTTATTGCTAGGGAATTAGTTTAGGAATTTTTGAATTCCTTTGTTCTAAGGAATTCGGAGTTTAAGCAAGATCGATAAAATTCCAGCTCTTGATATCACAAGAAAATAATGAGAAATTCGAAGAATGAGAGGCCATGAAGAGATCGAAAGAATGATGGCGTAAGAATTTAATCAAGGAGACTAGCAACGAACCCTAATGGACTTCATGAGACTAGGGTTTAACGTTGCACATCAAGGCATCACTTGACCACTGGTGTAAGCAACATCATTTGAGATCAAGCCAGTGTTACTGGATATGCTGCAGACTAACGTGCAGTTTACTGGTTAGGTTATAAAGATCCTAACACCTATTTAGTAAATTTTCTGAAAATATGTAATACTTTTCAATATAATAGAATGTCAAAAAATGTCGTTCGAATGATGCTCTTTCCCTTCACACTTAAGGATAGAGCCAAAGCATGGTATCATTATTTAAACCTGACAAACATCATGATATAGGAGCAGTTGGTGCGTGCATTCTTGGACAAGTACTTTCCTCTCACGAAGATGGTAAGGATTTATGGTAGGAAATGTCCTCACCATAACCTACCTAAAGAATTCTTGTTGCAAAACTTCTACAATAGAGTTAATATACCCACAAGAGGCACCATAACAATGTCTAGAGGATCTCTGATGAGGAAGATAGTTGAGGAAGTAGAGGACTTGCTAGAGGAGATGGATAATAATAATTGTCTTTGGAGGTCAAACAGAAGCAGACATTACTCAACTTTTTGCGATTAAAAGGAATGATTCAGTGACAACAATACAGACAGAGAATTAAGACATGCTTATATATAATAGTCTTATTGAATAATCTATGATTCCTTTCTCTCCAATGTTATAAACTTCACAATTAAGGCTAAGGCTAAGGCAAACTCTATCTTTCCCCCAGAGAGTTGAATTTATGATCATCCCACTCCAATATTCTGTTTTAATTTGATTCTTGATATAATAGATTAAGAGTTTGTTACATGTTGGCCTAAATAGAGGAGGTAAAGCTGCATTTGAAGTAGAAATGGTTTCTCCATTTAACCTTATTGCCATATAACTCACATATCTTGTCATTATAACCCACTATCTTGTCCTTCTTTTTCAGTATTCTTCTAGCTATAAGCCAAGTAATGAAAGAGGCTATAGGTTTTAAGGACCCTTTTCACATAATATTATACTAAGGAATGAGAGGATTAGGAAGGTTTAGTCCTCTTATGCACAAGTTTTGAGTAGTCTTCGTTGCTACTTAAAGACCAAACAAGTTTTCCTAAAGTGCATAGATTAGGCTGATATCTAGGAAAGTAACTTCGGAGCCTATTAGCACCCCTACCTTGAAAATTCCAAGTATGATGATCAATTACATTGCTAACTCTTACCTGAATAGGTATCCTTGAATAAAGTGAAGAGATATCTTCCCTGAGGTAAAGAGGACTTAGAGAACTCCAATTATTATACAAGAACCATGCATCTACTCCATTTCCTATCTAAAATTTGATGAATGGATGGACAGTGAGCTTATTTCTCAGGATATGGGTAAAGTTCTAGGGAAATTCTTTTCTTTTAGAGATTTGCCATAGCCTGGTTTCCCTGAGATAGTATTCATTAATCCATTTACTCTAAGCGAATCCTTATCCTTGAAGAATCTCCAAGTTCTTTTGGTCATTTGCATAGATTGAAAGGTGTCAATTGATGAGAGACCTAGCCCCACTTCTTTCTTCTTGCAACAAACCTACTCCCACTTGATTTTGGCACCCTTAGCATTGTCAATCTTACCTGACCAGGAGAAATTTTTGATGCATTTTTTGATCTCATTTATAATTCTTTTGGGAAGTAGAAGATGAGAACTCTAGTGTGTGGTCATTGTTCAATATAGATATGATTAGCAAAACTCTACTTGCTTAAGACAAAGCTTTATTTTGTTAAAAATTGATAATTTTCTTATGTTTTTCTAATATCTTCAAACAATCCTAAAATTTCAGTTTTTTTGGGCTGAAGTGGGAACCCCCAAATAAGTGAATGACATCCCTTGGATGTTCAAGTCAAAAATCTGCTAAAGTATCACAGTATTGGTTACATCTAAAGAGAAGTATATTATACTCTTGCATTGATTAATTTTTAATCCTGAGATCTTGTAAAAATTCATAAGGGATTGATGAAGGATAGACGTGGGCTCTTGCTGAGCTCCATAAAGCAAAATTAGATCATCTGTAAAACAAATATGGGATATAACCAATTCCTTGCATTTATGATGAAACTTGAAATCAGGTCTTCTAGCTAATTTTTAGTAAATAATCATATTCAATACTTCTATAGCAATGAAAAAAAAGTTAAGGAGAGAGGATCTCCTTGTCTAATGCCATTAGACCCTCCGAATTGCTTAGTTGGAGCTCTATTAATGAGGATGCCATAAGAAAAGGTTGAAATGCAAGCATTTGTCCATTTGATAAAGAAAGTAAGGAAACTAAATCATTCCAAACAAATAAGGACAAAATTCCATTAAAGTCTGTCAAATGCTTTGGAGAGATGTATTTTGATAGAAGAACTTTTGTTGGATCTGCCTAAGCTATAATCTCTCATCAAATCTTACACCAAGAGAATAAAATATATATGCCAGGGATGAATGCTCCTTGAGAATCATGTATGATCTAGTTCAAATTCTCTTCTAGTCTATTATCAAGTAGCTTTGAAATCATTTTGTAAACGATATTACAACAAGATATTGGCCAAAAATCATTAAGGTAGCTTGCATTGGGTATTCAAGGGGTCAATCAAATGTAAGTTGCATTGATTTCCCTCAATATATTTCCTGAGTATAGAAATTCCAGCACTATTTCCCCAAAAAGCTTACCAGTAATGTGCCATGTTTTTTGAAAAAAGAAGGCATTGAAGCCATCAGTGCCTAAAGCTTTCATTGGATTAAGGTTGAACATAACAACTTTGACCTCCTGTATGGTAAAAGGCTGCTGAAGCTCTATGTTTCTTGAGACAAGGAAGAAGGAGGGCCAATAAAATCTGCTAGTTCTAGTAAACTAGAAAGACAAGAGGATTAGGAGTGCCAACTAAGGATTCAAAGTAACTGATTATTAAATTCCTTAGAGAATTACTATTAGTAAACATTTGGTCACTTGAATCAAGTAGACAAGTTATCTTATTAAGGCTTCTCCTTGCCAAAACCGAATTATGATAGAATTTAGTTTTGAAGTCCCCTTATCTCAACAGGTAATTCTTGCCTTTTGTACAAGTAATGAATCATACTCTCAAAAAGCTTCATTAAACATCTCCAGCTTAGTTGCCTTAGTATTTTTGTATGCATTATTGTTTGGCTGATTGTAACAAGCCTCCTAAGCTCTTCTCAACTCTCTCTTAGCTTCTTGTTGCTTGATATAGTTCGCGAACTGATCTGCTTTGTAGAAGATTTTGATTTTGTTTCTAAGAATTTGAAGTTTCCTCATCCTTTGAAAAGCTTTACAGCCTATGATCCTAATATTCCAAACCTCATGTACCATCTCCATAAAATCATTCTTGCTTGATAGAAATATGAAAATTTTGAAAGGAGAATTGTAAGAAGCTGGGGAATTAAGATGAAGCACCTCCATTGTAGAGTGATCAAAACATATGGGGGTACCAAAATAAGCATAGGAGTTGGAAAATTGGCTCATCCATAAATTTTTATCCAATATTTTGTCCAATTTCTTCTTGATAAGATAACTTCCATGTTGTTTGTTACTGTAGGTGAAAAAGCAACCAAAAAATGTGAGATAAATCACTTGTAACTTTGTAACAACACCCTCCAATTCTATACCAAGATTTGACGTATTGATTCTGTCTCCCTAAGCTTCTGAGGGACTTAGTATATAGTTCAAGTCACTCATTATTATCCAAGGAAAATTTATAAATGAATGAATAAATAGAAGCTCCTCCCATAGTTTAACTCTGAAATTCGAAATTAGCTACATAATTGATTGTAATCTCCATCTTATTTTCAGTCACAAAGAGTTTGCACTTGAGGTCACTGAACTAATTTGAGGTTCTAATGACTAAGACCTACAAATTTTGAGTATTATAGGCAACCAAGATTCTACCATTGTAATGATATTCATGGTTCGATTCATACTTCCTGCTTTTCCCCAAAAATTTCTTCACATTGTAAAGTTTATGAGCTTTTATTCTTGTTTCTAAAAGTCCTAACAAAATTGGTTTCTTTGCCATCAAAAGGTCCTTAACAATTTGACCTTTATGAGGCTCATTAAAGCCTTTATTGTTCCAAAAGATCATAAGTATTTAGACAAAAGAGGGGGTGTTTCATCATCCCCTTTAGGTTTTCTTCTTTCCTTCCTGATCTACTGCTAGATGAATGAGTAAATTGTTCCTGTAGCTTTTGAATTTCATCAAGAAGATCTTATGTTTATTTATGTTTTACTCTTGTATATAAGCTCCATTTTTTTTTACTGCACACTTAGAAGTACTTTCTTTCACTTATATAACCATCTAATTAAATTCATCAACCCAAATGGTGAATAAAAAAAATTAAGATATCCTATTCAACTCATTTCAATCGTTTAGAGGATTGAATTATTCATAAGATTAGATTTATCCTTTTAATTATCGGTGGTCTTGTGATTTTCTTTTACATTGACTTTTTATGTTATTTGTTAATATTAACCAAAATAGCAATAAAGAATACTCAAAACATTAAAGAAAAATATAAATAATAAGGAATAGAAAGAAATCTCTTCAAACGTGTATCAACATCAATCTACCTGGAAAAAAGAAGGTTCCATAAGAGCAATTGGGTTTTTTAGGGTAGTAGAAAATGGAATCCGAAAATGAGATAAGTTCACTTGGATACATTTTGTTCTAGCAAGATTCTGTTTAATAGCACGACATTTACATTTGATGGGCTTTATGCTTGGTGTGATGTTAAGTTATTCCTAAGTTTTCATAGTTAATAATAACTCTTCGAGCTATTGATGCATTCTTTAATTCTTCAAAAGAAAAAGACTGAATCAATCACTCTAGTTAGTTCGTTTATATCTTTGTATCTAGTTTTAGATTTAAGCCGCCAAAATTTTCAAGTTATTATGAGTTATTTACTTTGTTGTACAGCCGCAATTTACAAGTCAGTGCCCAGTCTGTTAAGAATTAATCACAATGAAATGTAGAGTTTTATTGAAGGTGACCTGTCTCCTATGTCGTTCTGGACGGGGCCAGTCCAAGTGTGATCAGAGCAGATGAACACATTTATTATCTATTCTATTTTCTGTTACTAGAGTTGACAAAATCTTCGCACTACTATGCTTTATACAATTGCAGCTGTGAGTGTTAAGTACTAGAGCTGGCAAGCCCTCAGGTTGGAAAGAAGTTGGGTGCGATTCTTGGTGCCCCCAAGTTACAAGGGTTTTCAAAATCCCCATCAACCACAATTCCTGTTAGTCCAGATGAGATGACCAATCAACTGGAACTTGAAATTTTATTAACTACATATTTAGAGAGCAAATGCAAAAGATGAGCTGCCAATGCCATTTATATAGGCATCATTATTCGTGCAAACTACCCCTTAAATTGAGTTATAAATCCAATTGAACAACACGAAACTTAAAATGATCGATTATACAAACCCATAAAGCCCAGAAGTTGCTCCATATTAACCTTAACATTACCAGCAGAGGACTAAACTTGCACGGAGCAGAACCCCACACAGTTCTCCAACTCAGCCACAATCTTCTCTTGTCGGCAATCAGTGGCCCCCAATCCTGTAAAATGTAATAAAAAACTATAACTACAATTATCAACGTCGAATAACCTCGTAATCGCATGTTTGCAGTACCAGCATAAAGAGGAGTTTCTCTATGTGTCCCTTTATTACCAGTAAAAAGGGTGGAGATTGCTTACAATTCATCATTCTTCATTACTGCCTAGTCCTTAAATCACATGCTAAAAGTCTGAATGATATAGGCAAACCAAGCTTGAATGGGTAATGGGTGTACGACATAGTGGGCATTCAGGCTTCTCATTGCACCATTCCGTGATGCAATTCCTACACGGTGCAAATACTAGTTATGTATATATATATTAGTATTGTGAGAATTGACAAAACGAACAGGAAAAGAATATGAAAAAAAGATGACGAGATAACCAGCAGAATACGTGACCACACACAGTAGCAGTAGGGTATTGTCGATTGCTCAGGCAGAGTGTGCATTTGCTGGTCCCACTTATTGCATGAGCCTGATTTTGCAAAAAGAATTAATTCAGGTTAAAAACATAACCACAATATAACAACTTGAGGTTTCAAAGGAAGTTTCCCTTTTAACATTTTAGAAATAGAGCTTCAAAAAAGTTTGAAATATTCAAACAATGCAAAGGTTGTTAAAAAAAAAAAGGCTGCATATCCTTGTAATGTAGCATTGAATCAAAATTACTCTTGCTAACATGAGGACAAGTGACAGTTGGAATTCAATGTGCCAGTAGGAGGACCTACTCAAGACACTTTAGCCTATAGCTCAACTGTATACAACAAGAAAATGTATTTATTAATAATTTACCATTATCCAAAACGACACTATTTACAGGATTAGGTGATAGGATCTACGAATATGATCAAAAATAAGGCATAATCAAAATTTATTAAAATTAAACATTTTTCATCACAAATCCACCACAGCTCCTGTCCTCAGATTAACTGACAATACCCTTCAACATCAACAAATAAATACTCTAGATGCAATGGCAGTGAGAGATGACTCTGATGATTGGTTGATTTTGAAAAGATGACAGGAGTTAAAAAAACCAGCTAAAGATAGTGGTATAATGCCTTCATTTTTGCAGATTGAAGGCTTTGGATAACTATTAGTAAGGCACTGATGGAATTTGACACCAAGGGCCAGGAAGTTGGCTCAGGAATGTCAGTGCTTGATAACATGTAGAACAAAAGAAAAAGAGGACCCCATTTTATAGGACTATAAAATGTACAAGTATAGTAAGAAAATTAGGGCCTAAACAAAACTAATTAAATACTTAAGATTTTCTATTACAAATATGTTGAAGCTCAAGCTCTCTGGAAAACTATTCAACACCAATTTATACATTTTTGTAGCTAATAACTCAAGTTTAGGCTGAGTAACACAGAAAAAAAATCAAGAAGTTTAGAACCAATCAACATACGAATTCTTCTCCAAGAAAATTTAGAAACAACAAGATCATATCTACCTCAACACTGGACAACGTATCTGAGATCCCACTTCCCCTTCCAACTTCTAAGGGTATCAAGTTTCCTTCTTCATTAAACACAGGCAGCGTTCTCCCTGGACAGGGACAGAAGACTTATAACATGGAAGATTGACAAGGGCCACAAAGTTTAAAGTATTAGATACAAACATACAAGTCAAAAATCAATAAAGCTGCCGCAAAATGCAGAAGTTTACAGAGTGGTTCTAATAAAATCTTGTTGATTCTTTTCAGATTTAGTACGCACTTCACACAAAACAATTTAACATGTTCTCTCATGAAATTTAGAATCCAAGTTCTGGCATTCTGTAATGGCATAGACTCCAATGGTAGTATCTCGTGCATATTCTTTTCCTGTTCAAAATGTTAAACATAAAAATGGCAGTGGAAGGACATCTACAATAGGAAATTAATATACCAATTAAAAAAAGAACAGCAATTTTCCCGGATAAATCAGATTACAATATCACTAGTATATGAACACAAATTTAACAGTGCACAGGATTGGAAATTTAGCATAATATATCTATGAATAACCTGTAGTTTGGTGCGATGCTAAGGATGTCTGATGAACTGCAGTAGTAATGGAAGATAAATTGCTTCGACGAAGACCTTCAGCAGCAATGATACATAGCTGAATTAGAAGAAACACACCTAGTATTTGATATCTGTTCAAAAATCCAATTGTCAGAGTTTTAATCCTTGACGTCAAATACACAGTTCCACACAAAAACTGATCATGTGAAGTCATCAAATTTATTGAGCTGTAACTAAGGCTAGGGTTAGAAGAAAACTGAGGTTGTTAAGATACTAGGGTTAGAAGAAAACTGAGGTTGTTAAGTCATTAAGAACATGAACCTATAACTAAGATAATCACAGTAGTATGACATAAATCACACCTTGGCCTTTGATTGGATGGCTTTCCAATGAAAACATAACGTATACCAGCTGCACGCTTTGATATATGATAATAGAGACCTGCAGACCAAGAATAACTGCAATTTGAAATTACACTAAATAGATTAGTTGGAAAACGAACTACAACATATGATCCATAGACTTGACCTTCAAAGTAGAAAAACATAAGGTTAGTCCGAAGAATCACTTGCAGAAATTCTCGTGCTGCAGGAAGAACCTGAATGCAACACCAACAAAATATGTCTCACTTGTTAACATTTATGAAGCTCTAAAGTTTGGCAAAATGTGAATATGTTGTTCTTACAGAGAGCAATCATAGGTCAAAAAATATAAAGGGCACATTTTGACGAAGGAAATCATTGTGATAGATATTAACTAAGCAAAAAATAAGTATTAAAAAAGACAGCCTAAATGTAATTATACCGAAGGCCATCTCCGAACAATTTGTAACCACAGAGCAATAAATCTCTGTTTCAAGCTAGATATTAAAGAAACTGATGCCACTGACGAGGAGGTAGATGAAATATATGTATTGCCAGAAGATTGTTCCTGACTGCTTCCTGGAGTATTGTTGCCATAAGGTTCTTCCGACAGAGAATCAGCAAGGGCTATGCCCTGTGAAGCAGCTCTTGAGCTGTTAAAGCTAAAAGCTTCAGATTTAAGAATCTGAAAAGTGAAGAAAAAGTAAACAAAAACAACAAAGAATAGAGCAGAGGATAGAAAGAAAACAAATACTGGACCTAATTCTTTCAGCAACGTAAGGAACCACTGTCTGATATACAATGAAAAGAGCACGCCTTGCTGGAGTAGGTTGAAGTCCAAACTGCCCTGAAACCTAGCAAAACAGTGATCAACATCAGAAATAAGAGAAAGAAAAAAGTAGCTGAACGATATAGAAACACAAGCGAAGCTTGTAGGTATGAATACGAGAATTTCAGAACAGAAGAGACGAGTAAATAGAGCATAAACTTGAAGGCATCAATGACAAGTAATGAGTAATTGGAGAATGAGAACCACTTGGTCAATCAGATTGTCATAAAAGCGACGGATTCATAGAAGCAGCACCTGAGTAATGTCACAATACTCTTCCCCAAGGGTTTGCTGCCCTGCACCTGTTGTCAACACATAATAAAGCATCTGTCCCAGAAGCCTTGTCTGCAAAACCCAGGCCATTCTCCAATGCGTTAACTTTTTCAATAAATGAAATATTGTAAAAGACAGAGGGACTAACCTCATTCTGATAAGCTAAGGAAACCCTTGTACCTTAAAACCAAAAAAGAAGAAGAAGAACAACAACAACAACGGAAGATAAGAGTTTTATCAGATTGAATTCAAAATGTTTTTATTTATGAGAAAGAAAGCAGAAACTAGGAAGAGGGAAGGAGGAAATGAAGAGAGACCAAAGAGGTGGCGGAAAGCGTCACGGCAGGCATCGTAGACGAAGGAAGCGTAGTGATCGTCCTTCTCGGCGGCTCTCATAATCTCCGGTTGAGCAGCCGCAGGAAAGCGCCGTGGGACAGTGGAGTTATCATGGTGGTGTACACCGCTGCCCAAGGTAGAAGAAGGGCCTTCCATGTAATGTTTCGACAGTTCTTTCCTCTTCTGGATTGCAAATTGAGACAAGAAACAAAAGAGTAGAGAAGTTGCTCCGCGTGGGGGGAGAACAAGATAAACGAGTAATTAAAATAAAAAATGAAATACTATTGTCTATACGCATCAAATGTAGCGGTATTCGTTCCATGGTACTGACCTTAAATACCAGTTGGTACTAACATTTTTCATTCCGTACTGACCCATATGTATAATACTATGACATATCAGCTGGAACCCTAATTTTTGAAAAACTTAAGGACCAATTTATAATTTTTGAAAATTCTACCCTAAACTTGATTTAAATGGAATTTGGATTGTTTAATATTTCTCTTAAAGAATTGAATTTTTAGATTCAACATAATTTAATCAAACTTGACCTAATTTGATTGAACTTTATTCTAGTTAAATTCTAATTGAACTTATGTCTGGCCAATCTTCCTAGAATATATGGTTTAAATGAAATAGCAAAATTAGCTTGAAAAAAGATTATGACTTTCATCACAGATAACCAACTAAATGTTTGTATGACAAAGTATGGCATGAATGGGTTGTCAGCCTAAGGTGTACAATGCAGTGGAAGCTACAATGAAGATGAATTTGCTGAAGTTTCTATTACTTGATTAAGTGCTCTTCCAAACTTGATTCTGCTTCCATCCTCACTTATCATTGCTTTCTTCCTCCTCACAAATCTCATTGGCTCTCTTACTCTTGCTATCTGTATGTATAAGCATTTTGCTGCAATTTTGTTACCTAACCTTCCTTTTATATCAACATTACTACTTCAGTACTTCACAACTCATTAACCTTGTTTATTACTTCTTCTCAAGCAAATCTGAAGCAGCTGCACTTTAGTTATCCTTGTATCCGTCAAACATAAGCTTTATGTGATCGATAATATTTTCATTTTCGATTTCCCACCTATTTAGTACAAAAACAAGTGCAGATGACTTCTCCAGCTGCACCTTAGGCTTAGACATCTTCATGTCTGGATGACCCTTTACACATGCCTATCGCAAAGCCTATATAAGTAAGCGATACTAATGGTACTAGGAGAACATGGGTGTAAGTTGCCAGAGATCACAAACTAGAAGCTAAGCTTAATTTATTTCCACCTAGCAAATGTGATGAGTAACCTGTTGCCTCATTACCCATTGAGGTTTTAAAAGTTGATGTACAAAAATGGAGTTTCACACTAATTGGATATTTTCTTGACAAGAGAGTAGCATATCTAGTTATGAAGCAATGGGCATAAACCATATTAGAAGTAGCATGGTTTGGTGGACATGTTAGTCAATAATGATGACACCTTTTTCTTTATATTCTCCTGTAAAAGATCTGTCATCGAAGTTTTTGAAGAGGGACCATAGGATGTACATAATAAGTCAATATTGTTTCAACTTTAGAGATTTAGAATACTGAACCATAAGTGAATTAAGTTATCTTGCTAGTTTCATTGGCAAGCTAACATACATAGACCAAACTATTGTGGAGACTTTTAAAATCAAAATTTCTAGGCTTTATGTTCTAGTTAGCTCAATGACCTATCTGCTCGAAACAATTCCAATTATAAGTTCAGATGAACATCTTGAGATAATCGAAGATACTCTCAAAGTCACCTATGCCTAAAAATCCAAACAACTCCATACTAGAAGAGAATGGAGACCCACAATTAAATGCTTTAACACTGGATTTGCTTAAGAACCCAATGAAACTAAAGAGAAGTATGAAAACAATATCTAATAATTTGCATTTTGTCATGTTAATTCTTTGCGTTTTATGTTCTTTTGGTAGGCTTTTGTGATGTTGTGCTTGAGTTTCTATGGTAATTCGTGTCTTTGTATGTTCTAGGTGATGAAATACCAAAGTGATGCAATTTGGAGTGAAATCGGCTAATCTGGAACTGAAGATTTCAACATGACCATGTTGAAGGTAACATAGTGCTTTCAGATTACTACCCGCGAATTTTGACTTGACTACCTTGGGATTTGGGCCTCAATAACACAACCCTCTTTGTTGACAAAGTCAAGTTATGGCTTGAAGTTTTATTTTGACATGTAATTGGACCCCACTTTTAGACCATTATGAGGGGAGGCCCACTTCATTTAATGAATAGAAGAAAACCTAGGGATTGGGGGGAGACTAAGGAGTGGACGACAGTTATAGGAGAGAGGGAATTT
>JANITX010000010.1:14913387-14924225 GCA_027564395.1 Erythroxylum ulei | reverse complement strand
CTTCTCCAAGCAATCTGATGTTGTTAACAATTAAAGAAATACGATCAAAATACCTAGTTATTGTTTCATCCTCTTTCATGTTTAGAGACTCAAAATCCCTCTTCAAATTCAGCACTTGCATTTGTCGGGTTCTGTTACTTCTTTGATACTCTTCTTTCAATCTATCTCAAGCTTCCTTTGCTGTCTTGCAAGTCATAATCCTGTAGAAAACAGAATGTCCTACAGAATTTTGAGTGAGTGTCTTGACTTTGGATTTTTTTCTTTTTCTTCACTGTTGAACTTGATTTGAGCCATGGTGGAATCTTTGGATAGAGGAGGCATTGGCCTATCTTCTGTTGCAACTTCCCAAAGAACAAAAGCCTCCAAATAAGACTGCTTTTTTACTCACCACATTTGATAGTTTTCACCATTGAAAACTTCCGGAGGATTTAAAGCAATGCTACTAGAGGACATTTTGATTATGATTTAAAAGAAAGGTTTAAAAATAGATGTAGATATGCTGCTGCAAAGTGTTTTAAACAAGTTTGAAAGAAGTTTTAAAAAATTGTTCAAAAGGCAGCAACAAACGAGTTGAAAATATGAGAAAGTTGCTATTGTAAAATTGTTTAAAAACAGATTCAAAAATAGTAGCAATAGCAAGTTTAAAGCAGAAGTAAGTAAGCTACTGAAGCTAGATCAAAATAGTTGTAGTAGTTAAAAATTTTGGACGTTGGTTTTGTGATTAAAAAAAACTAGATCAAAAAATTTTTTTTGGATAATTGTAGCGATGCTGCTATGAAAACAGATTTAGAAAGGCTGTTGAGAGTAAAAGAAAGAATCGAGTTTTCGGACATGAAAAAACTCTCTATTTTTTATTGATCTTTCAAGCCTTTAAATAATGAAAGCTCACAAGCATTCCTACTTGAAATCAACTACTATAATCGAAAGATAAAGCTAGCTGCAACAGATAAGAACAGTTGCAAATAATTTGCTAAAAAACAAGAATTAAAGTCCTATATTGGAACTGAATAAAAATCTTACTAGAACTGAAACTCTAGCCTACTAAAAACTGAATGCCAGTGCTCAACAACCTTTATTTTACAGAAACTATATTATTTCTGATGTCATCATTCCTACTTCTGCGGCTACAAGTTTGTACTTTTATTCGATATTGGAAGTTGCATCTGTTGATGAATAGTTATACAATGGCAGTCTTTCCGTATATCCAGTTTCTGCTGTCATGGAAGAAAGGAAAGGAGAGCTGAAAGCTGGTCATAGGATGCTTGTAGAAAACAAAAAATAAAAAACAAGATGCTTGCAGAAAACAAAAAATAGAAAACAACTTAGTTTAGATCAAAATGATTGTCCATGATAGAGTTGAAGACATCTGTGAATGGTGTTAAGATAACGTGAAGAAGCTTAAGGCAATGGGTTATACAGAAACTCCAACATAGGGATTTCTCATGTGATTTTCTTGGTTATATCTGCACAGGCAATGGTCCGATGCAAATCTAAAGCTCCATAGCAGTTATAATCTGACAGAATTAGTGGCTCAAATTTCCTGAAATCAAGTTATTTCATGTGTTCATTTTACCAAGTGGCCGCAGACCAACTTGTGAACCCCAAGTGTTCTGGAAAACTGACATGAGCATATAATCTGCAGTATCCAATTGAAAATGCAATTTAGTACTTGTCTTTCATGTCAAATTCTAGACTTATATACCTTAAGGATAAAGCTAGACACCACCTGGAATTTGTTCCAGCATCATTTCTCAATCCATTCTCAATAATTAAGAACAAAAGAAAATTTATTTTCTTCAAAACACGATTCAATTTTTACAGGAAAATGGATATGAAAACAAAAGATTTCAACCAACAACGCACAAGAAATAGCCTGGAATCAGCACATTATTTCTCTCAGACCGTGATGATATTATTTTACAGAATTAATCTTGCAACTTTACGATGAAGAAAGCAGCCTATCTTAGTTGACAGTGCTACAAAACTCCATTTTCAAATAAAGCTTGTCAGGAAGACGATGTCAACGAAATTTGCAGCCTTCCAAGCCTCACCGAGTTGATATAATTTGTAAGGCAATGGCCAGAAATACCAGGGAATGCCAATCCCATTACTCTGAACAATATGGAGAACCATCCTTCCTTGTACTCTGGCCCATAGATGTATCCCGTTATTAGACTTCGGATTAGCTCCCACACAGCATTCAGGTATTCCGGAATGAGATATCTCAACCCGAAAAAATTTCTATTTGGCTCTTCATCCACTTTCTTCAAAACAAACATAATCAAGAAAGAAACAGAATAATTGAAAGGAAAAGAATAGAGAAGATAACAGCATGCTTCATCTGTTTCACCATGACATTGATCACACTCAAGCAAGCTTTCTTGGTCTTAGATAATTTATGTTTCAAATGATCGGAAATTGTTGCATCATCCAGTCGCAAGCAGGATATATAATCAACCACACAATATCAAGTGACAGATGTCACATAAACTGACTCTTGTAAGTTCAAGACTTAGCATACTAAAAGATATGCCTAAAAATGCTAGAAAACTTTGAAGAAAGAAGCAGGTGTACATACCTGTTCCATGTACAAGCTGTTATAGTACAGGCACACTCCAAAGTGCTTATACAAGAAGGTCTTGTCATCATAAGGTAACCTAGGCACAAGGTCATTGCAGTAAACTACTCGGAAATATTTAGGAACCGGGCATTCGAGATGGGTTTCCATATACTTCCCCAGTTGTATGTTCCCAATCCTTGGCTGTCCAAATGTGTATACACTGAGCAACCTTTGCATTACTTCAATCTCATTATGGAGCACCAAAACAGTTGGAAACAATATGGCAAGTGCCCCACCCAAGCTATGGCCAGTGACTACAAATTTCGCATCCTTGTGCTCCCTCAGTAAGATCTTGAGCTTCTCTCTTACAGCATAGTACGCAGTCTTCTTCAGCATATGAGGTAGAATTCTTTCAAATGCTTCTGAGGAGCTTTTGGCACCATCAGTTCCATTTGCATAGTTAAAATCCTTGAGCTTCCTCTGAAGGTTGTAATGGAAAGTGGCTGTATCAGCTCTGTTGCCCAAGCCCATTGCTTCTAAGAATCCCATATGGACTTTTCCCACTTCTGGGATTTCATACCAAGAGTAATCAAAATCTGTACTCCAGTCCTCGGCATCAAAGGGTTCGGTTCCTCTAAAGCTGATCAAAATCAACTTGGCATCTTTTCGCTTGTCACATATTATGTAAACTTGGGTAGACCATTGCTTTTGGAAATCTATCATATATATGCAGAAGAAAGGACAGTAAAAAATCGTCAAAGAAAGGAAGCAAAAACAACAGGCTTTTACTGATGAAAGATAAGTGAAGCTGGAGGCCTGGAAATTGTAGAAATCTTTGAGAATGATCACATTTATGAAGGGATTATCTTACCATTCCAACAGTCGTAAAAATCAACAAAATGCATCTGATTTTGCCAAAACAGGAATTGTTAGAAACTATTGCAGTCAAAGAATCAGAAGTGCACAGACAGAGATCAGAAGAGAGTTGCTCACACTCCAGTGATGATCAACGACACTTTGGACAACTTTGGCATTCTCATAAGCTAACTTGGCAGCCATGATACAGAGGTCCGAGAGAACACGATTCCCAACTTCTGCAGAAAGAAAATCATCTGTTCGCTCAGCCAAGCTTTTAGGCTTGTATAGGTCTATTCTTCCATCCAGTTGGCCAATGGTGCTGATAAAAGTCTCTGTACCTCTCTTTGGTATCACCACTTTCCCTGCAATTCAGAATTTAAATTCTGTGAGAACCTATCTGATCATGTTAATGACTCTTCTGGTTTAACAACAGATGGCATTGGAACTATTCATCTGCAGTTCTGATAAGAGTAAGCAAATATATAGAGGGCACATTTCATCAAACACATGGAGCAACTTCTTAGAGCCAAACAACTCCTTTTCTTCAGTAGAAAACTTCTTAATTCCTACCCAGAAAACATCATGGATGTTCATGATTTTGAGGTATGCACAGGTTAGGATCATTACAGTGCATAAACATAGCACGAAAACTTTTGAACTCAATCTATTACCCATAGAAAGTTACAACCTTTCATGTCCTATGCAACAAAAAGACACCATAGATGATTTTGGTATCATCTCATTTCCAAATACCTTGAATAAAGTTGCAGATTAAGGCAAGAAGACCGCTATTTTCAGAGAGAAGATTGAGAATAAACTCAAGCACAAACCCCACATAATCCATGGGCTTGCCAAAGAAAGCAAGAACCATGCGAACCACAATAGAAACCAATATCACCAACCGGTTATTGTGTTAAATGCTGTTGTGAGAAGCTTTGACATTGGCAGCATTAAATGCTTTATAATAGATTGAAATTTTTTGGAGGAAAATGGATGGGGTAGGGATTGAGTATTCTGAAGAAGTAATGCTCCACATAAACCATTATTCCCAAAGCATTAAACGCTGATGTGAGAAGCTTTGAATGCTTTATAATAGATTGAAATTTTTTGGAGAGAAATGGAGGGATAAGGATTGAGTTTTAAGTAAGTAAGTAGATTGGTTTAAGTTCCTAATGAATATAGAAAAGTGATTTCAATTATTTTTAAAAATTCAAAATATTTTTATTAGGAATAATTTTGGAATTTAGTTTAATTTTTAAAGAAATAAATTATTAAATTAAATTAGCTGTAGGTTTTTAAGGATATTCTTTTATAATTCAACAGTGTTGTTAGAAATAATTAATGTAATAAGATTATATTAATTTTTATGAGATCTAGATTTTTGAAATTTTAAATCTCTCAATTAAATATTATGTATACATTAAGAAAGTGATAGTTGTCTCCATTTTTAAGAAAAAAACTTTTTTTTTATTGTGGGACTCGTTGAGTGATTCAAGGCCCCTTTAATTCGAATATATTTTATCTTAAATTAATAACTCATATTTAACTAAATTTTTATGATTTGGATGAGTCTCATGATGATATGAATTTAGATACATGTTTAGGAAAAATATATAAGATATATTTTGGTAAAGTATTGTTACCTAATGAACCTGAGAGTTACATAAGATGTGATTGATAAGAATATTATCTACTTAATTCAAATTGAGTTGGTTTTTGAGTGATTCGAGATCAACTTAGTTTGAATAGGATTCTAGCATACTAGGAAATTATTTAATAATTTCTCAATTTAATAATGAGAACTATTATTTTAAATAAAATAGTACGACGAGTAACCAAATATTTAATAAAGTCCTTATTTTATTCTTAGGCTTAAACAAATACTTGCTCTTTTTATGTTTGACTCATATGATGAATATATATAACTTAATTCCATCACTCTAGAGATTGTCTAAAGCACATCTATTGTTTTATAATATAGGACTACGGGTACTAAGTGTCAATCCCACAAAGACTATAAGTACTATTAATAACTATTCATATTATTTAACCAACAATTGAGGTGATATTAATAAATCAGATTTAAAATAAAAGAAATAAACTACAATTAAGCCATCACAATCAGATAAAATAAAATGGAAAAGGAATAAAAAATAAACCAATAAATAAATGGTACCTAGAATTCTCACATAAAACTTGTCACGTAATTATGATTTCACTAATCAATTTAATCTAAAGTTCATTAGACTGTAGAAATTTCTCAATTATGCTAATATTTTTCTCAAGACTATCAATACCTAATTCTAGGTTGATTAATTGAAATATCTTTCTAATTAAACCTCATAGTATCACATTAATCATTTTATAATTTCACTATTAGATTTAACTTTAACATGAAATATTTATATCAACTTATATTTAGGTTTGCATTCAACACTTTTCAATTATATTATATCTATTCATACTTTAGATTTCTCAATCTCAATTGCATGAAATCATACATGAATCAACATGTCGAAAATATTAATTGAAGAATAAATAAGAACACATAATTGAATCTTAATGAAATGAAAATGTGGTTTAGTATACTCATAATGAACAAATAAAGGAAATAAACAACGTAATATTAGTTTAGCATAGCTAGTCCTTTACTAACTATCAAGACAAAATAAGATAGAAAAATACACGAAAAATCAAAGATAAAAAAATATCACATGAAACATTATGAGACTTCTAGATAATCTGAGAGACCATATTCAGGCAAAAAGTTTAATATATATTCGTCCATCTACTTATGATTCAACTCTATCTAGAGATTTGTCAGTATGATGGGAGTGTATGGGTATCGAGTGTCTTAGAGTGTTTCCTTTATAGTAGTTGGAGCATCCAGTTATTAAGTTGCAACTCTCATTAGTGGAGGTGGTATTATGACACCTAAGTGTCTTGTGATTAGTTTAAGCACCTCCTCCATCCATTGATCTTCTGCCTGTAACTGCTCTACTCACTTTGTCAGATCTCATTTTCCCTCTCTAATGGGACATTGCACTCTTAGAATCTTCCTTATATATCTCTCTAACAAGGATATATTTAGTTAATCATAATGTGGGGGAGTGGAAGGCTTGCTAGGAGTGCCTCTATTATTTGAGGAGATGTCCTAATGCTCAGGTACTATTGGAGGCTATTGCGGGGGATCCTGCCTAGGCTATTGCTCTGGTATATTAAGGCAACCCCTCTTCGTCTCTATCTGTAGCTACAAACTCTTGAGCTACCATTAGAATATAAATGGTCCCTACTAACCTAGCCTCCTTTAAACTATCCTCATTGCTCTTGGTGTCTCGAGGCTTATAGGAACTATATGCCATGCCAATGTCATCCCAAATAACCACTCTTGTAGTCATATGCCTCAAACTAATCTAGCTATATAGGCCCATGCAATAGTTTCATAACCTAATGTTTGAAGAACTAAGCAAAGGCATATCAAAGGTGGATAGGGACCTCTCTATCATGCTATAAAGGTAGAGCATGTCTGCCTTCCCCAACACTTTGGTATTGTCTCCTCTCCTACTAATTGTGTGGCTAATTAACATATACGTGTATTGCACTGCAGGAGATATCACTTTGAACCTTGTCAGATTGTAAGATCACTAATAGGTAATGTTCAACTTCTTACGAAATCTTATTGGGGAACACATCAGTAATGCAACATACTACTCAATTGTGACATACTCCTCCATGTAAAGGCCCATATAAAGTGAAAACTTAGTATAGATCATAGTATACATTTCTTTAAGCACTCAACTCTACAGTGTGTTATCAACATCCTAGGTGTAATGTTGCTTCTCTATAGTAAAGGTGGTCAGGAACTAGATAGTCAACTCTCTATAAGCAGGTTCATCAATCACAAAGAAGTTATCCCATCTACCAATACTAATCAACTCTCAGACCTCCTGAGTAAGTCAGATATAATCAAGCAATGATTAATTGATGCTAAAAGGTTTCGACCTTAATCCCTTGAGCCATATAATGTAATTCGGTGTTATAAAATGTAAGTTGTGCAAGCTTTATCTATCGGGGTGGTTATTGCAAATTAACCTCACCCTTTTGCTTCTTCCTTGTAATGTGGTATATTTTCTCTCCTTTAATGTGGTATATTTTCTCTCTTTTTCATTATCCCCTGAAATATGAAAATAAATATAATTTGCTAAAACAGAGGAAATAATATACGTTAATCAAACCACGACAAACGAACACCAAATTATAATCCCACAATCAATTAGTTATGGATTAATAACAAATGCAAAATTAAATTAAATTAATCTATAAATTTTAGAATAATGGCATTAACAACCTAAAACAAACAAATAGCACTACCTAATCTCAATTAATTAAAAAACTTGCAATTATTATATATAAACACCTTAATTAAATAAACTAAACGATAACAAAAATAAAATTACCGAAGTATTACATAATTAAACAACATAAAAGTCTAATAAAAGTGTAAAACATGCAAAACATAACTAATTACACATCTGAGTTCATAAAAATATCAATTAATAGGACTAAGGGATTTAAATTAGAAGAATAAATCCAAAATAGCTAAAAATTCACTAGAAAATTCAAATTTAATACGCAACACAGCCTAAAAATATCAATTATTCCCTTAAAACTTTTCCAATCACATGGTTAATCCCAAAAAAACTCCATAACACCAAAAGCATGGATTCTTGCTCCTAATTTCCGTAAAATGATTCAACAACCAAAGAAAATTGGAATAAAGCATAAAAACACCAAATTGTAGATAGAATTGTTAACCTTATTAGAGCATGCATCTATGCTAAAAATGTGCAGGATTCCCTTTCTATGGACATGAAGAGAACTTGGTGCTTATAGTTCAACTTAGCAATTTCGCAAAGGCATATGTCTTTTTGTCCTTTTAGTTACTTCCATAGCTTTGTAAAATGAAAGTATCTCTCTATATGAGAGTAGGCAAATAGCCTAGAACTCATTGTAATGTTGATTTAGTTTTATCTATAGTTAAATCATTATTCATTTTTTTTAAAAAGCATAAAACACACTTTAACTTGATGAAATTTATAGAGAAATAGGTTAGAGAATGGTTTCCACACAAGGAAGGAGTGGATGAGCATCGTCAAAAGGAGAAAAATGAGAAAGAAAGTAAAAAAAATGGGATTTTAGGTGACAAGGTGCGATTTAAAGAAGATTTTACTTAACACAGTGCAATACGACTATATAATTTCCCCATGTTAAACAAATTAGGGTAATTTTTAATGACCACAGGTGTATTGGGTTGTGACATTGGCATGTAGGACTTTTTCATGGGCATGTATCTCAAACATGTTATGAAAAAGATTAACATGGGTTAGAATATGGACATGTATCTAGATCATGTTAAAAAATATGATGATAACTTCACAAGCGTGTTGATATTAAAATTAAAATGTCTAAAATCTTTATAACCACTGATATGAGTTTGTTAGTGGGTGTGTAACTTTCTATAACTTTTGGAAAAACAGTAGGACAAAGAGAAAGAATCATCATGGTCTCCCACACAGGTGTGTTAGTGGTTATATATATTACATTTTCTCAAATAACTTACCTATTTCTGTCAACATAGGCATGCTGATTAGTCTGTATGTGACTTATAGGAATTTTCCAACAATAAAGTCAGTAACACGAGCATATTAATAGGTGTGTAACTCTCTGTAACTTTTTAACTTATCCATATTTTTCATTTTTTATCACCTACAAATCAACACATATACCTAAAGCATAAAAGACTAAAATGGCACCTATATTACTATAAAACAAGTTTAACATAGATATAAGTTAAAGTACATAAAACTAAAACCTAAAAACATAAAATACAACTAATTGAAAAAAAACAAATTAAAAACTTAGATTACCTCCCAAGGAGCACTTGTTTAATGTTATTAGATTGATGTTCCACTTCAACTTACTCCATCATAATTTCAAACATTAAACTCTTCTATAAAGTGCCTGCCAAAATCCCTTCTAAGGTAATTCTTCAACTGTTGTTCATTTACCTTAAATGTACCTTTTTTTGGATAGGTTACCTGTATAGTGCCATAATGAAAGACTCTTGACTAAGAATGGTCTAAATCATCTATACCTTAACTTGCTTAGAAAACATTTAAGTTTGAATTTATACAAGAGAACTTGATCTTCCTCCTTAAATTTCGTAGCTTGCTTAATCCTTCCATCATGATACCTTTTAGATCTTTCCTTACATAACTTTGAATTTTCATAAGCAATCATATGCCATTCTTTGAGTTCATTCACTTGGAATCAGCTTTTCTCACCTATAAGATTGAGATTAAAATTAACAAACTTAATTGTACAATATGTTTTATGTTCAAGCTCAGCAGGAAAATGACATGCTTTACCATAAACTAACCTATAATTAGTGCAATCACTTTGAGGAGTGGTAGGAAGCTTAAGAACTAAAAGAAGACCACACAAAGGATGGATAGTGAAGAAGAAATTGATAATGAGTTTGAATACCAAAAGGATGCCTCATCTAGCTCAAAGGAAAAATGTCAAATCCCCAATTATTGTTAAGAATAACCCTCCACCTTTCCTTATCATATTAGCAAAGTCAGATAAGGAAAACTAGGAAAAATTTTAGAAAGTGAACATACCATTGCTAGATGCAATCAAATAGGTACTAAGGTATGCAAAATTCCTCAAAGAAATATGCACCAATAAGAGAAATTTGAAAGGTAATGAAATGATCAGGATGAGTGAAAATGTTTATACAGTCTTACAAAGGAGACTACCTCCTAAGTGTAAGGATCCAGGCATGTTCACAATTTCTTATAAAATTGGTAACACTACAATTAAACAATCCATTTTACATTTAGGATCATCAATTAATGTTATTCCTTGGTCCCTTTATGCTTCTTTAAATCTATGCTCTTTGAAAGAAAATATTGTTATCATACAGTTGGCTAATTACTTAATGCCTACCTGGATGGATTGAATGATGATATACTTGTGCAGGTAAATAAACTAATATTTCCTATAGATTTCTATTTGGTGGATATAGATGATGACAGTTCCCCTAATTCAATACCAATCATATTAGGGAAACCTTTTGTTTACACGAACCAAACTAAGATAGATGTTCGTTAAGGTAGCCTCATAATGGAATTTGATGGGAAAGTTATTCATTTCAATATTTTCAATGTCAAGAAATAACCTCAAGATGGCCATTCTATTTTTGCGATTAATGTAATTAACCTTTCAATATAAGAAGATTGTAAGCAAAAGTGAACAAATAAATTGGAAGTAGCTTCAATTAAGGAGAAGACCAAAGCTTTCTATATCTTGAGAAATAGCTTTGTTATTGGTCAAAAAGTGCTTCTTTATTGTTGTA
>JANITX010000010.1:14806727-14824437 GCA_027564395.1 Erythroxylum ulei | reverse complement strand
ACTTCTTGTACATTTGTATATCGTTTATTGTCATTCACTTCACAAATGCTCATCGCTATATCGACATCTTGCAAACTGTTCGAAAAACACGTTACTATCCAGATGAGAAAATTGTATCAGAAACAAATAAAAAAGCTTATTGATTAACCTATCTTTAAAATTTTATCTGATTAAATTTTTTTTTGCCCGTTTCAATTTAAATTAAATGCACTGGGCATTTTTACTACGCATTTGCGCAGAGTTAACCTGCTAGTCCTATTTTAAGGTTGAGTTATCATTACCACTATCTTATGTGACACCCGATGATAAAAAGAAAATTTTGAAATAGCATGTTCCATCAGTAATATTAACAAAGAACTTACTATTGAGTTATTTTTTAAAAAAAAATTAAAATTTTGAACATTTTAATGTTACATTTTAAAGTTTAGGTTAATATTACAAAATTGAGTAAAATTGGAGTATTTTTTTACAATTAACCTTTTAATAAATAAGGATCATATGAATCTTATTGGAAAATAATAATAGATATTTAATTAAAATTAATTGTAATTTTAATTGAAATTATAATTTAATTCCAAGAAAACTAGCATGTCTTACTTAATCCTCTCTATAACAATTACAAGATTCTCTTAACATGTTCTATAGATGCTATTAGAAGTTGGGCATTAGTATGACTACAATAGTTGAGATCACATCTATAGGCACGTCAATTTTAAGGCAGCCTGATTTTAGCATGAGTTGACCGGGTCACAAGTGAGTCACGAATCAAAATAATTCTATTTGATCGGGCCATAGGCGTAAGATAGGCTAGCTCGTAGCTTGATCGGAACAACAAAAATGTTATTTTGTAAATTTTTTTAAAAAAAGGATGAGCGAGCCGAACCACAAGTCGGTCAATCTATGAATGGGCCAAGCCACAGGCTAGCCAGCTCCGGCCTCCCGACCTAGGCCCAGACTACCTACTGACTTTGGAATGAGGTGAAGACGACTAGATTTAAGCATATATGCGTATCTGTAGGCAGTAGATACGTACAGAATAATGAAGAATTATACAGTTTCGGTGACGAGTAAATGTCTGATAATTATCATTAATATCTAATTTTATATGAGACATTTGAATTAGGTTTTTCTTATATTATCAACATAAAATTAAATCATTACCAAAAACCTAATTAACCCTATAAAGTATAAACGCATGATAAAGCTTTAGATGTATCTATCGGATTCTCACTTACCATCTTCCATTCATTCCCAATCTTCTAATCCTCCGTCGCGGGCTGTCTTATTTCTCACCGTATTCCACCATGGTTAGTCCTTTTTCGATCTCCACTCGTTTCAAGCTTAATTAATGATTTCAGGATCTAAAAAGCTTTTGCATTCGCAGTCTATTAGAGCAGGAGCTGGATTAGGAGGAGGAGGAGGAGGCAGAGACAGATCTCGAAGAGATCTTCCGTCGTCTCGCTTCGAAGAAGGCGGAGTTAGCTCGAAGCGAGGAAATAATCCGCCGTCGAGACATCTGTGGATTGGCAATTTGTCTCATAGCATCTCGGAGAACGATCTCACCGATCAGTTTATCCGTTTCGGAGAGCTTGATAGCGTTGCTTTTCAGGCCGGACGGAGCTATGCTTTTATAAACTTTATGAACCATGAAGATGCTATTGACGCCATGAAGGCTCTCCAAGGTTTTCCTCTCGCCGGCAACCCGCTTAGGATTGAGTTTGCAAAGGCGGTTAGTGATGCCTCTCTTTTGTCTGTTATTTTTATGGGATTTGTGTGTACATGTATATTCTTTCTTGAATTCAATTCAGTTGATTGCTTTGGAGCAATAATTGCAGCTTCTTTATACAACGGCAAAGGAAGAAGCTGAGCTATTCTATCATACTAATCCACGAAAGATATTAAAAATTAAAGAAATTCATTGGCTTAATTACTTCAAGAAGAAAAAACAGCCCTACTACACGTTTGATAAAATTAATTAGAAAGAAATAATTCAAAAATGATTCACAGACGGATGTTGAATACATATAGTAGTACATGGTCCATGACTAGAAAGAAGAGCTCAGCATCAATTTTATTAGCAATTCAGTTGCAGGACTATATTTTGGATCTCTAAAAGCATTATACCCAGACAAATGTTAGTCCATACGTTTATAATACACCTACTTGGACTTGAACCTGACTAGTAGACTGGGATGTACTCTTAGGTCTTGCCATCAGGCCAGATCCCTAATGTTTTATGCGCCCATAAATCAACATACCATAAACAAGGTTCTCGCACAGTACTACGAGCTGCATAATGATTTATCTTTACTGTGTTTCCAGCTAGTTTAAGTTTCGTATCAATACTAATTTCAAAAGCATAATACGTCGTGTTCATAGCTCTCTGTCATTCTTGTAATGGAAAAGACTAGTAGTTCATCTGCAGGTTCCAAATTTCCTTTTTGAGTTTTGAATTGCTTCTAAAACTCTGAAGTTCCTTCATGCGAGGCTCTTATCCTGGACCTAAACGTATTATGTGGTTTGAGAACCTAAAACAATGAGGTATCCAAGAAAGCAATAAAAACCATATAAACTGAGGCCTTCTAACTTATCCAGGTGCTTGAGAATTTGAATGCATTAGGTTTAATGACTAACAGCTATGTAATCAAGTTATCTAAAGTGCCTTTCAGCCACTCAAATTTCTAAAGATTACAGCCCACTTTACAGATTTAAGAGAATAGGAGAACCATGTGGCTCAAGTACAGGGTTCCTTTTCCTGCCCATATTATCCATCTTCTAGTCTGCATGTTAAAATTTGTTTACAATATTCACTGAATAACTACAAGTGGTAGATGTGAGGCTTCCTTAAATTATCGATCTTTCTTGTAACGTGCATGTTAAAATTTGTTTACCCAGATAATAGCAAAAGGTTGTTCATTATTCACTAAGTTCAAGTTTTAACCAAGTGGTAATATATATATATATACTAAATTTATGATTGCTTCTAAACAATTTGAGTCTGCAGCATCCGAAACCATTGGCAGAATTGAGTTCAATGGTTAACTTCTACTGGATTTTTCCATTGTTAAAGATGGTGACTGCATTATCTAAATCTAGCTTTTTCTTTATTATTTCTCACTGGAAGTAAACTTTTGAGCAAGAATATCACCATGATTCGCAAACGACATGCCATATTTTTCCAGAAAAACTATCCTATGATGAGCAGAATAATATGGCAATTTATCATCGGCAAGTCTTAAGGCCAAGCAAACAACAACTACAAAAGAAAAAAGATCTCACCTTGCAGGGACTGGTACCATGAGCATAATGTTTTGACCAACATCTACCCCTAATTCAACTCAACCTAAATGACCTAGAGGAAGACCTTGAAAGTAAACATTTATTGCAGTAGGATTGTGGAGTGATAAGGAATCTCATGAATTGTAAATATTTTCCAGGAATGATTCATGAAGATACAATGTTTCTTTCCAGATCACTCACTTTCCTTTGTAATGTATCTTACAGAAGCTTGATTGACAATATCATTATGTTTCTCACCACTCATCTAAATCTGTAAGATAAGATGGCATGAAAAGCGTTTGAACAGAGAAAAACTTAAGACTTGATAATTGCAAGAAGACAGTGGAAATTGGTTTAGCAACCTTGATATACACAGTAAAGTAACTCATTCAGATGAAAAGTCTCAGACCCAGATATTATGCAGCTGTTATATCCTCTTCGTTTTTTTCTTAATGGTTATTTGCAACATTCAAATGCACAAAAATGAATTAAATATTAATCATGCTTACAAAATCGAATGGCAACTTCAACATATATGACAAATGGTCTCTGCTAAAGCTGATTATTTCACTTGTTCAGAATCTTGTAGAGGTCCCAGTTTCATGATTCTGGTAATTTCCCAGCTGGATGATAATCATGGTGGGAGTGAATTTCGGTTATTTATGAGTGCTTAAATCAATGTTCTATCCATGGTTAATTTCATTTATAACTTTCACTATTATCTTTCAGATTACAACAGAAAGATTGAACTAGTACTTGCTAAAACCAACAGTATTTTCATTTTGCAGCTTGGAAATTTAGCTACTTGGTTAACTGAAAAATAATTAATTTCTGGTAAACTGCTAAAAGAAGAAGAGAAAAGGAAAAGAAAGCAGTTGTATACTCTTTGTGAACTTATACCCTTTCATGAACATTTTTTAGATGTAAGATAACTTGAGTGATTACTTGATTTGTGATATAGTTTTTAAAACTTAAAAATGTATGGAATTTGATTCTCCGGTTATCAAATTTTGGAGACAAGAGGGTGCAAATATGGTGAGAACTCAATCCAAATTTCTATGAAAAATGGGATTCACATACTAATCGAATATTTCTTGTTAATTTATGCAAAATATAAAATTACTTCGTTAATGTTTTGTTTGTAAGAAGTCAAACTCTAGTATTTTTTGGTTATGATGCTTCATCCTGTTTTGAAAGAATAATACCTATGTGGTTTTAAAGCATATATATAGGATAATTCATTTGACTGGATTGTTATGCAGCTGGGATTGGAGCAGTTTAAGATATTGGAACATGAGCTACCAATTATGTAATTTACATGATGCAGATTGAGAAGATTCCTTACATTTGAGAAAGTTCAACTTTAGAGTTTGTGGAAATAGTAACAGTTTTATTTACAGTTCTAAATCTTAAGTGCTTTATGCCCATTATTCAAGGTGCAAACTCCCCAGTTATGCATGGAATGATGCCTAGCTCAATGACCACTTGATGTGCATTGAAGCATTGTCGTCTTTAAATTCTAAGTTGTTTTCAAACAGAAAACCAGAATACATTTGGCTTTTTAAAGCAATGTTTGGTTGTCAGTCATCTTGATGACATTCTTCTCTCAGGATAAGTCAACACCATCACGTGGTGAAGATTATGTGCAACGGGGAGATGAGCAAAGATCTATGTTGAGAGGATCTCCCTTCTCTCAGAGAGACTTTAGAATGCATGATGCTAGTCCTGATTCCTTTTACCCAGACAAATCCAAGATGAGTGAAAGAAGTACAGAACCTAGTGAAGTCTTATGGATAGGCTTTCCTGCTTTACTGAAAGTTGATGAAATGATATTACGAAAAGCTTTTTCACCATTTGGTGAGATTGAGAAGATTACTGTATTTCCAGGTCGTAGTTATGCTTTTGTTCGATTTAGAAGTGTATTGGTCGCTTGCCGAGCCAAAGAAACTCTTCAGGGTAAATTGTTTGGTAACCCTCGCGTGCATATTTGTTTTGCAAAGAATGAAGCTGGGTCATCCGGTAGTGGAAGGACGACATGCTCTCCATATCTTAAACCAAATGGTCGACCTGGAGGTTCTGAGACCTTTCAACAGGATAGGAGTTTTGGAGACTCAAATGCAGATCCAGGCCTCAGGTATCATTTGATGAACTTAGATGCTGGAGAATCTGACATATATGGTTTTAACAGGAAGGATGCGATGTACCCTGCTGGGGGTGATACATTTGATGACTGGAGGTTTGAAGAAGAACTAGGACCACCACCAGATGTGTACGAACGCCATGGTAGCCCTCCAAGAAATAGTAGTGCTCATTTCCATGAATTGTCTCAGAAATTTCCAAAGAAGGATCATTTTTTGGAGGAACCATGGGACTTACCAGAAGATTCCCATCCCTTTCATGAGGCCAAGAGACTGAAGACTGACTCCTTTCCTCCTGATAAAGAACTACCTGAGTATGCTTTGTCCGACATAGAGCATGATAAGCAAGTTTTTCCTAGGGCATTCTCCGACTTTCCACAACCGGAGGCCTTTGATAAGAGCTATGAGACCAGATCTTTTGGTTATAATCCAGTATCCGAACGTCCAATTAATTTATCTCTCCCTCACAGAGAAAGGACTGACCGCTGGAAAGCTTCCCTTGACAACTTTCAAGTAAGTGCTGTTTCATTGCCATCAAATCCTATTGGCAGGAAAAGGCTCACTCCTGAGCCAGAACAGCCCTCTTTGAACTTGTGGAAATGGGAAGGAACCATTGCAAAGGGAGGAACTCCTGTCTGTCATGCCCGTGCCTTTCCTGTGGGAAAAGTCCTGGATATCATGCTGTAAGTGCTAAAATTGGCTTGCATTTTGTTTGCAATGATGCATCAGTTGGTTTTGGTATCAGCTGGTTATATGCTTTTGATTAATGATTTTATGTAGTGGCAAACTGCCCCATTCCTCCCATATTCCATGTTTTTTTTTAATTCCTATATTTTCTCTTTTTTCCTCTTTTTTTTCAAAAATTTCCTCCCATGTTATTATTCCCCTAAAGCTTTGTTCTTATTAATTTGCACTCTATGAAATAGGAGGATTCATTTGCCTGAGCAGTACTGTAACAAATGTAGTATGTTAAGGCCGTAAAAACTATGGTTTCATCGGCAGTTTAGATCATGCTGGTTTTCTTCTGCTATCCCTCTGCACAAATCAAATATTGCTTGTTGTTATTAACCATATTTAGCTTAACCTGACCCTTTGAAGCCCAACCAATGGATAAAACTATAATATAGATGTTTCTTAAGTTATATTGCTGTTCATTGGCTGATCATTGCGCCTCTTGGTGCTTAATTCATTTTGTGAATATCCTATTTGATTAATTCTTTCCAGGTTTTACTCGATATTTATCAACTTTGATAGTTGAACGTATTAACATGATACAGTTTTTTAATAGTGCAAATCAGTTAAATTTAAGCACCAAAGGGGAAAAAATGAGGTTAAATTTCTTGTACATGTTCTGGAAGCATATACCAAACAGTTTTTTATGGTTAGATAAAACGCACTCCTACATTTACTTACAATTCCGTTTCATGACTTTTTGGTTCACCCCTTCATTGTTGTTCTTTTGGCAGTAACTGCTTAACACCTGATACTTTGCTGCAGGCCAGAATTTCTGGATTGCACAGCAAGGACTGGCTTAGACATGCTTGCAAAGCATTACTATCAAGCTGCTTCAGCTTGGGTTGTATTCTTTGTCCCAGCTAGTGATGCTGATATTGGATACTATAACGAATTTATGCATTATCTGGAGGAGAAGCAGCGTGCTGCAGTTGCTAAACTTGATGATATAACCACGTTGTTTCTAGTACCACCGTCTGATTTCTCAGAAAAAGTTTTGAAAGTACCTGGGAAACTGAGCATCTCAGGTGTTATTTTGAGATCAGAGCATCCTGGTTCAAATGTTCGGCCCCACCATATAAATGAGAAAAGGAATGCAAACCTAGTGTCCTTCCGTGGGGATTTGCAATATTCAAAGCTATCTTCATCTTCAGGAAATCTTCCTTCAGTCAGACCTTCCCATGATTTGGGAAAATCAGGAGGTGATCCACCTTATCTGGTTAATGAAGCTCTAACAGCTTCATCTGCTCCCTCTCATTTTGTTGGAGACCCATATGATTCATATGAACAAAGACATGAGTATCCACTCCATCAGCACAAGTTGGGTCCCGACTGGTCTCCACATCATGCTCACGAGCCCCTTTTAGGTGACAAAAACATACCATCCCAACAGTCCGTTGCTGATGATCCAATCACTCATAAGCGTCACTCAGCTACAATGCCAAGGGTATTGCAAGAGAACAATGCTAGTGATCATGTGGGTAGAATGTTAAGTAACACAGAGCTTCGGAACAACCAATTCTCTGGTCAAGAAACTAAATCGTCTGTTTCTTTGTCCATGCCTATCAGCAGCCTCCAACCACAACAACTTGCACAATTAGCATCGTCTCTTCTTGGGCAGCAAAGGCAATCAGGGAACAATCCAAATGCATCAGCAGCGGAGGATTTTAGGCAGAAAAATACGGTGTATCAGTCTGAAAACCAATATATAATTGCACAGCATAATCAATCAGGCTCTGGCATTCTACCATCCCAGTATGGTGAAATGCAACAAATACGGCAGCAGCAACAAACTTCAAATGTGCTGCCAGTGGTGCCATCCCCAGTACAAAGAGAGCATCAAAGTGGCCAAGGTAATCAACAGATGCAAACGACTGGTACACAAGAAGAAGCAGATGTAGACCCACAAAAACGCTTGCAAGCAACATTGCAGCTTGCAGCAGCTCTTCTTCAGCAGATCCAACAAGGGAAAGGAAATTCTTAGGGGTGGAAGTTGGCTTCACCGGTATGTCTCAGCCAGTAGCAATGATTGATTGGTTATAGCTGTGGTGTTTTGTTCTCTTGTGTCTTGACACCTTCTGCAATGTAATTAGTGGTTATATTGCTATAAGTACTTTCTGACTTTTTCCTTTACAATGGTATCAAGTCAATCTTATTGATCCCATTTCTTGTCCGGCTGCACCTCTCAAATTTGGAAAGATTTCAGTTGAAATACTAGAACAACTAGCCCGTCAAAACAAAGCAAACTGGAATGTAGGTGATGTTTGTTGCTGATTTAACAACAGATTGTCACATTGAGAAATATCTGCAATTGCATAAGCCTTTTTCCTTTTATTATAAAATTTAATAATTTACATAATTCAACTGCAACATATACAGAAACTATACACCCTCACTCTCTCTAGACGTAGAAGTAATTAATAGCGTCTGTTGGGTTAGCTGCATCTCTGCAGAGAATAGATCGAGCTTCAATCACTGAACGAGGAGGCTCTAAATCTTTCTCTTGCATTGAATTTCCAAGAAGTCGCTGCATCTGGGAAGCAAATGTGTCATCCAGTATCTGAAAACAATAAACGAAGCAGTAAGCAGTTTTGAGTTGCTGAGATTTTTTTTTTTGTAACAATATATATATATGTGTGTGTGTGTGTGTATATATATACTCAACTTACCCCAAGAGCATAACAAGAGCCATTATACCACACTCTGTTCTCCTTCCTGTCTTCTAGGAACTTCAAAACAATCTATAAATAAAAGAATGTAAGAAATTAGAATTTCATAACATAAATGGGAACTTCTTCTTCAGTAGTAATGTCTTCTACCTGTCCCATCTTATCCCAGAATCCACGACAGGTTGCAACAAATATTCGAGTGGTGAAGACCTCCTGAAGGTTAGATATAGACTCAACCAGCTGGGAACTCAGCAACCGCATTCTTTCACGTACATCACCTTCTCCATCTTCTTCCCTTATTTCCTCCAATATTCTCTTCAACCGTGTGTTTCGATTTGCTTGCATCTGAAACAGTAAGATGATACCATCAGACACATCTTTTCCTTTATTAAATGTCAATTTACACATATATCTGCTTACATTGCTAACAAGTTTCTCCACAATTGCCTGCAAGTAGTTTTTGTATTTTGTTCGCAACAGGACTGTGATTCCATTCATATGTTCTCCGAAAGGTGATTTCTTGTCGCCCCCCACAACAGGCAGAAGATAGGAGGCCCAAGACTTTAAGATATCTTCAACTCTACAGTGTAAGATGTCAAGAATTCTCTTTATGGTGTTGAGGAAAATTCCCAGCTGGCAGAATAAAAGAAAAATACAGAGCACGATCAGATATATATGCATGCATTTGAAAAATCGTATGATGATGGTATACAATATAAAACTCACTTGATGAGGTACGGAATATATTGCCACTGATTGTCTTCTTGTGAGTTTCTGAACGTGCATATTAAGCCTCTTGGGGATGCTGTCTTTCAAAGGAGTGAGTATGTCATTGTATTGTTTCTCCAGTGCTTTGATTATTGCCCTTTCGACATCAGCAACAGCCTTCCACAATGTCATAACACAGTGATTTAGAATACTAGCTTTTTACATTCATGTACGAGTACATGTGCCAGAGGGAGCAGCACTTCTGGTTCCTTACATTTTCCAGAATCAATGAATATTGAGGCCAACGGTTGATCACCACCTCGTACTCAATAAGAGATTCCCTAATTTTCTCGTACATTTCTTCAGCAAATGGAGACGTGGAATGGTTTGTTGTTACTCCAGCCCATGCTACCTGCAATAGTTAATTACATTCAAGTTTGGCTGTAAATGAAATTACTAGTAGTAGAACAATAAGAAATCAATGTTTGTTGGAAATCAATAGCCATTAACGCTTGTGGCTTCACCAAAAGATGACCTCTACTTGGGATTTTAGTCTAATAAGATCTTCTCCGTGAAGATTTGATGGACAGCAGCCTAAGATTTCGACGCTTGCATATCATGTCCATATATATATATATATATATTACCTTTTCTGCTTTGCACCACTCAAGCAAGTTAAGCTGCATATCCTGTACCCACACCATTATGTAACCGTGGAATAGGCCCCTCGAATCCACACAACCCTGCATTGGACTGAAAAGATTGGAAGATGGCATGTGAGTATTAGTTGCTTTTTCACATATTTTCTGTACGATGAAAATCACTGACTCACTTCCTTATGACTGTGCACCTATAACCCTTTTTCTAGATAAAATCAGATGAATTTTTGTTAAATTTTCCAACACAAACCTGATGTTCCATAAATCAAGATCCCGCTCAAAATCAGCAATTGCTATTAGAAGTTCAGTTACATGTGGCTTTGGGCTGGAAGGAGTCCAGGTAGATAAGAATGATCTAAGCCTATTACAAAGCTCAGTGCTATAAACAGCTGCTGCAATGCTTGACAAATCTATAGAGCTGCAAGGAGGACAAACATGAATAGTGGAATTATGTTATCAAAGCAGGACATGCTAGCATCAGTACATTAACATCTACCCAGAACTAACCAAGCAGACAATTGACTAAAACAAAGAACAGAACACTTTGAAGAAATTATAGCTGTAAATTTTAGTGGCAGGTGACAAATCATAACAGCCTGCATGCACTATAATTGCAAATTTCTCATAGACCGGTACCCTTTATATATACCTTGGCAGTATGTGTTGGTTGTGGATCTTGATGTCTGCCTGAATTTCCTTGCCAATGTTTAGACAAAGATTCTTCATTTTCAAATAGGCCGTCGAAATGGTGATGGAGTCCATTAAGAAACCTTCAGAATTGCTGGACACAAACTCATCAGTTTCCATCATGTGCTTTCGACACCTTTTCTTTGCCGCTGTCTGCCATAATTGGCCATTTGATTAAGACCTTTTGTTTTATGCTTGATGTATCAGATAAAAAATACAAATGCAGCAAGAGTAGCTATGAATCTGGATGAGGGTAATGTCTAAGACTAGTTTGGTTCCTGATGGCTCTTTTTTGACTAACAATGATATGAATGTGTTCATGTGATTGGGTTGGTGTATATGTTGGTGCATGCAAGGAATGAGTTGCAAGTGGCTAAACTCTAATGAAGATTACAGACACTGACTCATGATGGTAGACAACTCTGAAACAATACTTCCAAAGTAGTACTTCACAAGAATAATTGTTTCGCAACTTACCTGTAAATAGTTTCTGAGCATATTTTGTGCATCTTGGGAGAGTATATCATGAAGAAGGCTGTAGACTTTCACAGCAGAAGCTAGAGCTGGTGCTGCAGACTCTTGAATTGGACCAAAAAGGTCTGCTAACCCAGAGGGGGAGTTCTCATCCAGGGATTTGTAGTTTTCAAAAACACATGCCAAGAGACTTTCAATTTGTGTCTCACTATCTATCAATAAACTTTTCTGCAACAGATTATAGTGTCTATTAGGATTTGGGTTACAGAAAAACAAAACAAAACATTTGCTTCATTCTGAGGTTAAAAAGTACCACATTGTGATTTTAGCATTGAATTTGAAATCATGCCAATCTACACCAGGTAAAACAACTAACACAAAAACAGAAGAAACTACTACTTTAGGAATATCTTGACTGGAGAACCAGACTTCACAACACATATGAATGGCCACCATGCCCAACAATAAAAGCCAGAAACTATCTTATCTTGATGTTAATTATTTGGGGCATCAACATGCTTGCTTTTTTGTGCCTTAAACTAACATACTTTACTAGGCAAAACTAAAAATCGCCAAGGCTACATTCACTTAGATAGGTTCTTGCTAAAACATTAAACTGGTTATCCTCGATTTACAGATAAGAAATTAGATATCATATCATTTCAGAGGTTAACTAGTACGTCTCTTGTCATTGATTATGTACATTGGAGTTGTAGTTTTCCTTTCCCTTTTATTGAGAAGTGAAAAGTCACAACTGTACAATTAACTATAAACATTGTTGGAGGCCTTGCGTGGAATTTAATTGTAATTATGAAGTTGCCTAACTGGTGCTCCTTAGAGCACCTACAGCTTATTTTATAAAACAATCATCAATATTCTAGCTACTCTGACATCACAGGTAATAAGAGAATTGATTATGTAGGAAAATTATTATTCTGGAGAATCAAAAAAAGCATCAGAATGAGAGGGCCTACCTCCTGCCTCGTCAAAATTTTCTCTGTCCTGGCCTTTATGATGGGTATAAGTAACTCATTGATAAGGTCTAAGCAGTGTCTTGTTGGCATGGCAACATTCATGACGTATGAAAGATATCTACAGATAGATAAATGAAATTTGTTTAGGAAAATTAGGAAAGGGAATACTGAAGCATCAGATTATGGCTGTAAGTACCTCAACTTTGTGTATGAATCAGAAACTCCATAGTAGTTGGCGAATTCAGTCAACAGCCACTTCCAAGGTCCATGCAATCTCAAGTTTCGCGAATGAAAATGTTGTGCACGCATAGAAGCTTCCAGTAGTAGATCATAGGCTAGTGTTTCAACGACAGGTCCACTCTAAGCAGTAGCACAAGCATTGAAAAATATGAGAGCCATGGATGGAGGTACGGAAAAAGCATACATACAGCCAAGATAAGCATTGGGTGATAATGAAGCATAAGTATAAGCACACCGGCTAGCCTCATCACCCATGAAACATGCAATTATTAAGGGAAACGAAACTGATCTATAACATAAAATTCTTGAGACACATGTAACTGGAAGTATGTGATAAAGCTGTGCCTCTCAAGTATTGGCATGTGGATTGGAATCTGTGCCTCTCAAGTATTGGCATGTGGATTGGAATCCAGCAACTAGATGTTAATGGTAATGGAACCTTTTCTAACTTAATGTTTAAAGTTTAAAAATGAAACTGCATGCACAAGCCTTTCAGACACGAGACTCTGCTCAGTTGATTTGACTTTGAAGAATCTGAACCTTTATATTGTTAGTCTCTTCACATGTTATATTGCCTCCAACAGAAAGCTGTATTTTCCCTACACATTCTTGATCATCATGGTACAATGTCCACCACCGGATTCTGTCACCCTATGGACAGAAAACAACAAATAGTCAATAGAAAAGCCAGCGTCATCTCAATGGAGGCATGATTTCAACAGAACCTACTGGATTGTCATTTAAGGATGAAATTGGAATTGATGCTCGACCCTGGATCATTTTCTTTGTGTCTTGAACTTCTACCAAAAGAGCATCTCCTTCACTTTCTGGAAAACTAAATTAGTAGTGCCTGTGAGAATTTTGCCATCCATCCAAGTTATATCTAGATTCTATAAAAAATGGTATCACATTGTTCTCATCACAGTCTCCAACCCCAATCCCAAAAGATTTCTCTGCTTGTAATTTGATTGACAAGTTCGCAATATCATTATATACACACATGTTAACTATCATGTTTTTAAAATTTAGACCGGGATCCACTCCACATCTTTGTTTACTGTTCTTTCCATTATCATAATGATGCTCTCAATTGAAAGAACTTACAAGACATGGTAATCCCCACTTCCAGGATGTAAGCAAACAGTAGAACCTTGTTCACCCTGAGCATCTTCAGAAGCACTCTTGAGTTTGAACAAACATGAAAATTGCTCTGCAACCATGATAGTTTTACACCTTTACTTCTCCATCAACAGTAAGCATTGTGGAAGTATCTGAACTTTTCATATATCGATTTACTGGGGTAAACCAAAAAGTAAACTTGCAAAGCCTTTTAAAGTTTGTAAGTTTTTGTTCCATTAAACACAAACCTTCCGAGGTCACAGAAAATGAAGCCAGTTTAAGAGAATTCATCCTGGTTTTCACCAAAGATGAAACATGCCTAACATACTCTTTCCCAACTTGCAGGTAGATTGCACTGCGCTGTGAGGCTGTACTTTTGAGTTTCTGCCTTGGAATGATTCGCACCTTTTTAACTGTCATTTTTAGAAAGAACATAATTAAATTAAAATGAAAGAGGAACAAGTTTTGATATTTATGAATTCAGGTTTTCAGCATAGCATCTTTTGCATCACCGATCAATTCCTTAACAAGCATGAAGCAATGTAACTCAGACATGCTTTCGAATGATAGGATCAAGATGAAAGCAAGAATTTTCGAATATATCTGTAGGAACATCGAGTAACTGATATTACCTTCCACTTTTATCCTTCCAACGACCTTCTTTACCTTCAAAGGGAACATCTGTTCAGCATTCACTGTTGCTCTTGCTTGTATTGGTTGTACGCATTTTGGTTGCAATAAAAAATTATGTAGTCTGCATTTCGGAAATTGGTAGGAGAGAAAATCCATTCAGAATTGTAAACTTTCCATACAGGAGGTGAGACAGATATCTATAGAAGCTATTTAAAATTATGAAGAATGTAAGCATAAAAGGCATACCCGAAGGCTCTTCTAAGCACCAGGCACTCATCCTTGAGAAAATGAGGAGCCTCAGCGGATCCCCTAGCCCATGCATATAGAGCTAAGCGAATACAAGCATCATAAGCTATTAAAGTTTGCCAAGCGTATTGGCCACTGCAACAGGTAATCTGGAACTATGAGAAAAGAACTTAAACACACCACACACTTGCATTTTATGTTTTAAAATTCGTCATGATTATGCTGAAGTTGTAACCGTATTGTCTTAAAACATGCATTTTAGTGCCCCTGATTCGAATTATTTTTAAGCAGAAACATCAACAAACAAGATATGGGCAGTCAATATTAGTCGTTTATATAAACAAGCAACAGAGTTCTGAGCATTTCACTCCTTCCTTTACAAAACTTAAGTAGCTTTAATAGCTTGCCTCACTTTGGAGTAGAAATAAACTTGGATTGTACCTTGTGTTATAGTCCAAGGGGTTCGTCTCCCAATATGGCATTTTCTCTTCCGTTTCTACCCTGTCAGAGCCAACTTCAAAACCCTTAGCTACAAGTTGTGAGGTGGGAACAGAATGAAACAGAAAAAGGTAAAAGTGCTCAACAGTCTAATAAGTGCAACCTCTCAACACATTCATCTTCCTGGGCTGATTGCGATGTCCCATCAACCAAGTGTTCTTTATTTCTGTTGGAGTCCTCCGAATCTCTGCCACTGAAACCGCCTTTCCTGATTTTCTCAAAATCTGTTTCAACCGTAAAGCTCGGTCCTTCACTTCCAATATCCATCATCGGCGGTGCACTAGGAGTCCCCAATTCACCCGTATTTGTAGAGTTGGCGTGAGCACCCTACAACAATAGCCAGCGAAAGTCACCACGGATAAAATCCAACCCAAAACACTGAACGATGTGAGGCTCACTGAAAAAAAAAAAGACTATTTATGTACAGCAAAAAGTACCATATGTGCGTTGTGCGGTTGAAATCGCTCCCGACCCGGGCAACTTCCAGCTGGAGCTGATTGATTTTGAGAAAGTTCAGTAACACCAGAATCACCATCTGTTGTAAACCTTCTAAAGTTGCCAGGCACCTTAATTTTCAAGTCCTCTTTCAAAAATCCTCTATTCAACTTTGTTTTCGGCCTTTGTACAAATATCTCCTCTTCATTCTCGTAACATTCCACGGCCGGTTTCTCCATGTAATCTTCGTCAGTGAAACGTACTTTAACTTCCTCATCATCTTCTTCAGAATAGTTCCCACCGATGTAATCTGAAACAGAGGCCACACTCTCATTGGCATCTTCGTCGAGTGAAGGAGCCACCAAGCTATGAGGTGTTAGCAGCCCGCAATGGAACTTGAGTGGAGGTAAAACGTGGGCAGAGCTAAAAGTATTGGAATTGTATAAAAGAGGAGATTTTGGACGTGAATCCATCGGAGATTTTGGGAACGAGTCAAGTGGTGATAACTTGTCTGTTAATGGAGACAAAGGAGATCGAACGCGAGGCTCCTCTACCTCCGATCCCTGTAACCGAGCAACATAAAGCATAATGTTCAAAGAAGCTTACTCAATTTCATTAGTAACTGATTCAAATCAACCCAGATCGACTACGGTAACCTTATAACTCTAGGAACTTAAAAAACCTTAGAAAGAAATGTTAAAAATTGTAAAAGGAGAAATTGGTAAGAATGGATACCCCCTTGATCCAGTTGATTGCTGATTCATCCAAACCTTCGGTGAACATCTTTTTCTCTACACGGTGGGTTTCAGTGGGAAGAAGATAGAGAAAGCTTGATTACTGAAGTCAGTGCATGAGAGAGAGATCGATGAGAGCAGAAGCAGAACAGAAGAAGGGAGCGTTCCTTAGAAAGTAGAAAGTGAAATGTCGGATTTTCAAATGGTAACGGCTAGTTTGACCATGTTTTCGCTAATAAAAACGAGAGTTTTACTAATATGCATCCTCGTAGTCTCTCTGCGACGTTGTAACTGTTACACTATAAATATCACTAACGTTTATATTATATTGGTTGTCATTTTTGTCTTGAAATTTGGTGGATCCGAATGACAATCTGATCTGATAAGCTTGCGGTGTGACCCAAATTGAAGAAAAACGAAAATTTGTGTTGGAAGCAAAAAATTTGAGTCGATTTGGACCTATTTTGATAGGACCAGTTCGATTAGACCGGTTTAATTTGAGACACACTAAATTTATTATTAAAAAAAAACTAAATATAAGGATTCCATTTAGGTCGTTTTTTCATGATGAAATTCTCTCTAATTTTATCCGAGGATATTATTGACCGAACTTTGTTAAATCTTTATATCATTTTTCTTTATTTCCGAAAAGCACCAAATGAAAATGAATGGACTTATGTGATAATCCTATGATTATGTTTTAAGAGCATGCCTTCTTTGAGATTCTAACGGAAGACAATATAAAATAAGGATTAGGCAAACTACGAACTTGAACTTTGCACTAAGATCCCTCTTTGCCATATTTGTATCACACAACTCGGATGCTTTCATAAACTGAATCATTGTAACATCCTCTATAAGGAACTTACAACTAGAAATCAAATTCTTTTGCACGCATTCAAGATATATAATTCTATTCAGTACTATACATATACACATTACAAGACTCTTCAATACTTAAACACTTACCATTTAACAATAGTAATAATATATCATTATATTTACATGGTAATCTAAAAAAAACATACAATTTCTTTTCTTTATTATATGTGCAATCATTTGTAACTAAAAACACATTTCAAAAGTATTTTTTCTTCTATTTATTGGCCTTGGTCTCTACAGATATTCCTTGTACCTCTTTCCTATGATTTGGACCTATATGGATTAACACCCGTATTAAGCTTGAAAGTTTATTGGAGAAAACACTTAGTTTGGATGATCACCCAAAGCAGTCATCCACCAAGTACATACATTAAATATAAATAGTGATGACATACTTAATCATATAAATAATGTAAACATACTTCAACATTTTCTTTATATATCATAAATTCACTTTCAAAACTTAAACATTGATATTTAACACTTAATGATACAAATTATCAGTACAAAAGCAAATGTTCATTCATATACCGATTATTTATGTTATCACACTATATTTCTTATGTATATTTATTTACTCTACTTTCTGTATTAGGCTTACAC
>JANITX010000010.1:14781171-14793542 GCA_027564395.1 Erythroxylum ulei | reverse complement strand
AAAATTATAATATTAATTAAATTATTTATAATTCTTATTAATACTTAATATAATAATATTAAATTAAATTAAATTATTCATTATTCTTATTAATAATTAATAATTAAATAACATATATTTAATTGATAGTAAATTAAATTATAAAAATAAAAACTACATTTTATGATTTTCATAAGTTATGAAATCTGAAAATGAACCAAAACAAAAAAAAATCTAAAAGCTCAAATAAACATATTTTTATTAAATTTAAAAACTAAAATCTAAAAACAAAAAACTAAAGTGAAAATAAACAACCCATATATCACCTTCTCTAAGGTCTTCTTACCTACGTGTTACATAATGACATATAGGTCAACTTAGTTTTAGCCCATTCACATCAACCACTTAAGAAGCTAACTTTTTTGTAATTTTAATTAATGTTGTGAGGTTATAGATTTAAAATAATAATATTCTAATATTTTTATATTTATGATCAAAATATTATACTTTTTAAAACAAAAAAGAGCTTTAAGGCAAGCCCTAATATGACCATATCCTTATCTAAGGGCTAAGGACAGACTCAACTTACACGAATAAACATAAGTCCAACTGGTTGATACTAATGGAGACATAAGCTTGAGCTGGCCTACCCCTGAGAAATGAATAACATTAACCTAAACATACTCATTCAGATCTCAAGATGTTGTTGCAAGTTTTAGTTTAGAAATGATAAAAGTACCACCTAATAAGACCAAAGTATTGATTTTTTTACTGTATCAAGAGGTACATACCGTATCAGCCGAAAATCGATACAAAGCAACAATGTGACAGTACCAACTGTTGATACCGGTCAATACTGGTGTTTTTTGCTTGGTGCTAAAGTGCCAAAAAGGAAATTTTTTACAACACTTCCAACCCAATGGCACCCTCTCCTCTCTACTTCTCTCAGTATTGTTTTCTCTCACACATCTCAGTCTCTCTTGTTCACCATTGCCACCACTCCCTCTCCGGAAATGACCACTGGCAGTCACCACTCTCAGAGCCTCGAGTCTCTTTCACGGTAGATCTAAAATAGATCTAAACCCAAACCCGACTTAAGCCGACATTGAGTTTATTTAATTCCTAATTTTTTGGGTGTATTTTTTTGCTCTGAAATTTGAAAAATACTTGGGTGTGTATGTTTTGTGAATAAAAATTGTTGGGTGTGTTTTGAGAAATTTGAAAAATAATTTGGTGTGCTTATGTATATTTTGTGAATGGAAATTGTTGGGTGTGTTTTGTGAAATTTGAAAAATAATTGGGTGTATTTATGCATGTTTTTTGGGTATGTTGTGAAATTTGAAAAATAATTGACCTATGTTTTTTAGGTGTGTTTTTTGCGCCAAAATTATCAAGTTCATTAAGAAGTGTTTTATCTATGTTTTCTTTTTCTCAACTTTTAATCTAAATGAGGTGGGATTATTCTAGTATTGGAACTTGTTGAAGTTGAAAAGAACATAGAGCTCTTCTCAAGAACGAAATTTGGCACTGAGACTTCCTTAAAGGTCTACAGTGATCTCATAAGCAAGTTGAATGATTCATAGTCTTCTCCATAAATAATTAAGAGATCATCAGTTAAGGATAGCTAAGAAATTTGGAATTTACTACATCTATGATGGAATTTGAAAGTAGGATCACTTGCAATCTTTAGCAAAGTGATTCTGCTCAAGATCTTCATTGTGATTACAAATAGGTAAGAAGACTATAAATTTCATTACCTTGATCCCCTAGCATCAATGAAAAGATTTGAAGGCTTTTTATTAACCAACATTTAAAAAGACACTAAAGAGGTGCATATTTCGATCCAACCTATGAACTTAAGGGTCACTAAGGGCATACAAAGAATTCAAAATGAGATTCCAATTGATAGAATCAAGTCTTTAGTGAAATCAATTTTTAAAGCATAACTTTTGATTGATTTATTGGAGGAATATCCTTTAAAAAGCTCTTTGTGTAAAGATAATTTTGTCACCAATACTTCTATCGAGCACATAGTCACCATGATAAGAATTAATGTAATCAAGAAGTGTATGATTTAGTCTAGTTGCTATAACTTTATAAATTAGTTTATAGACCACATTGCAATAAGAAATGGGTTTATAATCATTGAGGCTAGTAAGATTAGAGACCTTAGGGACAAGGCAACTATAAGTTTTGTTACGTTCAACTAGTAGCTTACTAATGTTGAAGAACTCTGGGACTACTCCAGTTACCATAGATCTAATTTAGCTCCAAATGGCTTGTAAAATTTTGGCATTGAAGCCACTATGTCCAAGAGCTTTATATAGATGAAAGGTGAACAAAACTAACCAAACCTAGGAGGAAATGGCATGAGATGACAAAGAGCCTTAAAAGGAATTAACAAGGTCATTAAGAAGTGCTTTGTCTTCCTTGCTATGTATTTGAAAAATAATTGGGTGTGTTTATCTATGCGTTTTGGGTGTGTTTTTTGCTATGAAATTAACGAGGTCATTAAGAAGTGTTTATGTATGTTTTGTAAATGCGAATTAACAATTATAAGAAATAAAAATTGTTTATGTATGTTTTGTAAAGGTTGAATTGAAATTATTTGAAATTGTTGGAAATTATTAGAAATGGATATTGTTTATGTATGTTTTGTAATAGTTGAATTGGAATTGTTGAAAAATGTTGGAAATATAAATTTTTATGTATATTTTTTTATTCTTGAATACAAATTGTTCAAAATTATTGGAAATAAAATTGTTCGAAATTGTTAGAAATGAAAATTATATTTATATGTTTTGTAATGGTTGAATTGAAATTGTTAGAAATGAAAATTATTTATGTATGTTTTATGATTGTTGGAAATGGAAATTGTTTATGTATATTTGCAAAATTATGTATGTTGACTACTTGAATTATTAGTTTTTGACTTACGGTGAATTATGTTCGATGAAATTGAATTGTGTATAATGGTAATCATACAAAATGAGTTATATTATATAAGATAGACATGCGTATTGTGTAATGAAATTATGTATTCTTTATTTGATATATGTCTTCATTTATTTTTACAGATAAATGGAAGGAAGTTTAAGTATTCCTGATCAAACTGCTTTCGAAAGATACAATAATCTAGTTGCACTCATGCAGCATTGATCCTCAATACGAGAAACCATACTGTTTGTTTGTTTTGTATCAAGCATTTAAAAAGTAGAGGAATCACCGGATTAAAGAAGTATTTAGCTGGGGTTAAAGGAGATGTGAAACCTTGCAAAAAAATGAGTTATGATGTGAAGTGACAAATGAAAACTTTGCTTGAAGAATATCAACACGAGAAAGATAGAAGGAAGAGATTGAATTATGAAATTGGTGGTAGAAATTCGTTTGCTAGTGTTCATAATGATAGTAGAAATGTTGAAGGTGATAGTGGTAGTATTAATGTTCCTTCTTAGCAAGAAGTGAATATTGCATAGGGATTTGATGTTAGGAAAAGAAGGCAAATGACTAATTTTTTTGAACCACAAACAACTCCTAGAGCCCAACCTTTAATTTGAGTTTCATGCAATCAAGAGATGTGGCTCACAATGTAAATATGACAATAGTTAGATGGTGGTATGATATAGGTGCAATATTATATGCTTCCCAATCTTACTATTATCAGCCTATGGTGGATACTATAGCTTCTTACAAACTGGGATACAAAGCTCCTCTTATTGATGATTATAGAGGTAAACTTTTGAGTTGTTTGGTTTTTGAAATTAAAAGTTTTTTGAGAGAAAAAAGAATTGATCGGATGCTTATAGGTGTTCAATCATATGTGATACTTGGATAAATAGGAGACATGAGCCTATTATTAATTTTTTGGTTTATTATATAAATAACTCAATGTTTTTTAAGTCTATTGATGCATCTGGTCATGCTATGAATACTGATACTTTATTTGAGATATTGGATAAAGTTATGAATGAAGTAGGCCAGAAAATATTATTCAATTCATTACTGATAATGAGTCTACTTATAAAGCAACAGGAAGAAGGTTACAAAATAAGTATAATTCTTTTTTTTTTTTTGACTCCTTGTGCTGTACATTGCATTGACCTAATGCTGAAAAATATAGAGGATGTTAAGTATTGTCCTATTATTGATGAGATTGTAGATAAAGTAAAAGGTGACCAAGTTCATCTATAATTGTGCATGGGTGTTGAATTTAATGAGAAAGGAATTTAATAATAGTAAGAATTTGTATCCTCCTATTGTGACAAGATTTGCAACGTATTTCTTATCACTTTATGTTTTTTATAATGAAGGAAGAGTTAAGACAGATGTTTACAAGTAATAAGTGAATTGTATCTCAGCATGCTAAGTCTAATGTTGGATTAGAGGTTTCCAAAATTATACTGGAAGATAGTGAATTTTAATTTTCAATGTCAATTTGTTATCTAAGCTTGTGAGCCTTTAGCAAGAGTGCTTCGTTTGACTAATAGTTATTAAAAGGTAACAATGGTTTTTTTTAATGACATAGAAAGCGTGAAGCAAGCAATCAAAGTCAATCTGAAAAATATGCCTTTTTTATATCCATCTTATCTAGCAGTCATCAACGATAGATGGGAAAGATGATTTTCTTCTCCGCTGTTTACAGCTGGAACGCTTTTTAATCCTAGTGTCTATTTCAGGCTAGATTTTACAAGAAACTGAATTTAATATAGGAATGCTATTAACTATTATAATAATTGTTGCCCATGACATGATCCAAGATATCTTGAGCTCACAAGTAGAACTTTGTAAGAGGTCTTCTGGGAATTTTGGGATGTTAATTGCTATTCAACAAAGAACAAAACTTTCTCCAGGTACTAGTTTTTCCCCTTTTCTTACTTGTTGGAAATTAATTATCATTTTATTTTGTTTCTAATGCTACTTTTGTTGCCTTACAACTTACAGTTTCTTGGTGGGATTCGGGATTGGTATTCTAGAATTGCAAAAATTTGTAATTAGCATTTTAAGTTAAAGTGTGAGTGCAACAGGCTATGAAAAAAACTGAAACATATTTGAATTCATCCATTCCAAAAAAGGAAATATATTGAAGTACAAGAGATTGAATGATTTGGTCTTTGTTCGTTACAATTTAAAACTTCGAGAAATGTATGTTATTATTATTAATAATTTAGATATAAATTCTTCAATATATCCAATTTGTATTGATAATATCGATTTTTTGGTGGATTGAGTTTCTAAGGAACCAGTTTGCTAGATGTGAATAACTTACAAGATAATCTTGGATAAAAAATATATTGACATCTTATTTGGTGCATTAAATTTAAATGATGATTATATGACGAAACTTCTCTCAATGATCAATATTTTGTACCAAATGATAATTAGAGTCAGTGTAGTTATAGCGGGTATTCTCCTGTAGACGATTGAATGAAGTTCCAAGTTTTTGTTTCTCTTCTTCTTTTAATTTTACTTAGATTTGATGTATATGTTTAAATTTTATATATACAATGTAAATGTTTTTGTTTATATTTCACTTCTATTTGATTGTTTCTTCATCACAAAATCTTTTCGTAAATTATAATATGTTGAGAGTTAAAGATATTTATTATTCTTTTTATTTGATGTTTTGATATAATTATTATTTATTATATGATAAAAATGTAATTAAAGATATTTATTATTCTTTTTATTTGATGTTTTGATGTAATTATTTATTATATGATGAATTTGTAATATTATAAATACTTTATATTATTCTTAATTTTATATTTGTATGACGATTGTCTTTTTCATATTAATTGTGATTATTATTTATATGTAAAATAATTGAAAATTATTATTATTTCATATTAATTGTAGTTATTATTTATTATTATAATTTTTAGAGAAAATTATAAAGTATACAATTTTATATACTAATGGACTATTTTGCAAATTTTAAAAAATTCAAGAACTATTTCATAAATATAAAAAACTTGCTCAAAATGATGCCAAATATTGACCAACAATAGTACAGTATTATACCAGAACCCAAGCCAACACTAGGGCCTGTACGGTATTCATAACATTAATTCAGACCCATCCTAAAATAAAGAGAAAATCTAGTTTAATTAAGATTTAAACTGAATTTTAGATTTGAAAGACCCAATTCAATCCCATCTAAACTAACATTTTGGCAAAATTGAGCATTTTAGAAAAAAAATTGGGTTAACTCCAGCAATTTTCATCCCTAATTTTAGTGGTCTACTTTTAGCTCTTGCCATTTGTCCAAAATCTCCAAGTAATAGCCACCTTTTTCCTACATATTCTAAACACGGAAGTACGAATCTCAATTGTCTTCAGAATCATGTATGCATCCACCATCACTGAGTTTCTAGTGCATTGATATCCAACGAGATTAACGACATTAATGCTTTCCTAAGCCATAAAATGCAAAAATACGAAGCTACCTAAACACTAACCAGAACAATTTACGCATCTAAGAGCGTCCTGAGGAATCAATAAAGAGAGCCACAAAAGCGAAGGAAAGATCAAAACTACTATTATGTCTTCCTAATTTTAAAAGTATAACAGGCCTTGATGGATATTCTCCGAGACAAGTCTTTCATACAAAACAAGATGATCATCTATCAGAGAGAATTCAGTGAAAGCAATTAAAAAAATATAAAGCAATTGAACCTGCTCTTACTGTAGAACTATCTTCCCCAACCGCTTGTGAATTAAACAAAAGCCAGCTTTCAGTCAATCTTTACGGATGAGAAAAGGTAATGCACAAAATAGAATGACATAAGGAAGCCAATGGTGCCAGTAACCAACATGATTCCAACGGCCATGAGAAGTGAATAACCAAGGTAAAGCATGGCTGACACAGGTCCACTCAAACTCTGCAGGTCAAATACCAAGTAATTGATGGAGTATAAGAAGACGTAGAGAGCAACTGAACCAGAGGCAAAGAAAGCTTTCCACCACCAACGCCAATCCTCCACACAAAGGTGCATGTAAGTAAGAACAACTGAGACTTCAGCACAGACAATAACCAGTAGCAGAAAAACTATTAGCAAGAAACCAAAGACATAATAAAACCGGCCAAGCCAGATGCTAGAAAGGATGAAGAACAGTTCAATGAAAAGGGTTCCAAACGGTAGAGTTCCAGCTCCAAGAACAAGAAGCCATGATGGGTATTTGCGTGCAGGAATTTCTCTTGGGATCTGGTTGGTTCTTACTGGATACTGAATGGCCTCAGCTCGTGTTCCAAGGAATCCTCCCAAAAGGGTAAGTGGCACAGAAATGCAAAACCAGAGGGACAAAAGCACAAAGTACAAGGAAATGGGAATAGCACCAGTACTATGGCTTCCCCATAGAAGAAAGTTTAATGCTGTGAGGATAACAAAGACAATTCCAGGGAAGAAGCATGCCACTGACCAGGAAACAGACCTCCACCCTTCAGAAGTTCCCTTAATGGTTCTCCATAAACGTACTGCAGCATAGCCTGCAGCAGTGCCCAAGAAAAGATAGAGAATTATCATCCCTGTCAAGAGCATTCCTCGTGAAGCTGGGGACATGAATCCAAAGGCTGCAAAAACAATAGTAACAACTGCCATCCCTATAATCTGAACTCCATCTCCAATCATCACACAGAGAAGTTTCGAATGCTCTGGTTCTCTGAACACATCAGCCACCACGAGCTTCCAACCAGAAAGCTCCTCATTCATCTGTGCCTGAGCTTCTTTGTCCAGTTCCTCATATTTTGTCAAGTCTCTCCTCACTGTTCTTAAGAAGATCACAAAAACAATACCAGCTAGGAAAAAGATCACCATAAGGGAATTCAAGATAGAGAACCAGTGTACACGAGCACCTTCCATTTTCAAATAAGCATCCCAACGCGAAGGCCATTTAATATCACTTTTCACAAATTGAACCTCATAGGTGAATGAAACTCTCTCTTGCTCCCTTATCACCTGTGACTTCTCAAGCTCCAGGGGACAGTTCACCGATGAGACATTATCATACATATGACGCTTTGTCATATCTTCAGAGTTGTACTTAACACTACAGGGCACAACCTCAAAACCAACAATCTCATAGCCAGATGCCTTCTTCTTATCAGCATCAGAGATAACACCCAAGCCTTCTTCCCCGGTACCTATTATCTCAACACCCCTGCCCTCATACTCATGAACCAAGACAGTGAACTGAAGGTGATTGATGATGTAATCATCATTACTGTTCTGTGGTGTGAACCCAACTGGGAAACCAGTCCACTGAATATTGATTCCATTTTGTTTAGCATACCTCATAACAGGCAAATTGTCCAAAATCATATTGACTTGATATAGATCACGGGTTCTCTGTTTTAAAAGCTTGACCTCATGTTCACTCAAACGGTTAGTGGTACAAAGGTATACAGATTCATTGATATTCATTCTGAATCTGTATGGAGAGCTATCAATCTGATCACCCATAAGTAGCTCCCCAAGATTCTCAGCACTTTTCTTGAATCCACCGTTGGGTTGGCAATAAGGGAGACTGTAGTAGCTAAATGGAAGCTCAGTTTCAATAGATGTTAAGGAGTTAACTTTGGCAAATATCTTTTCACCAGTTGAATAGGTGTGCATATAGCTCCCAGGCAGATAAAACCCATAGCAATCGGGCACCACAAACAGAACCACAAAAAGTAAAGCCCAATTGATCGTGGGAATCCTCATTTTGAATAAATTCGAAAAAGCCACTGAATCAAACAGATCTTCACTCGATCTCCAAAGTAAGGCGCGAGCCTGCTAGACCTCAAATTTACAAACAACAAAATGACGATATACCAATTAGGCACACAAGGAAAACAACGAAAAAAATGAAACACGCTGAAATGGCTGCTTCCAATCAACCGAGAACATTACAAAGTGAAAAAACTAGAAGCAGAGAATCTTCTAATCAATTTTAAAGCAACAGATCCAAACGGAAGAAGCATAAATATCTAATTAGAAAAGACAAAACAAAAACGTGATTAATAAACACAGGAAATATACAGACATCTGCAACACCCAGATTAAAAAACAAAACCGGTAGTATGCACAAACAGATTACGTTAAACTCTAGCTTGAATTGATTAGAGAAGTGGGTTTCAAGTCTTAACAAAAAAAAGCCACTAAGAAACTGCCTCACTTGCACAAGTATCAGATCGAAGAGCCCAGAAATCAAATTCCAACTCCTTCCAAACAAGAACAGAAGCACCCAAACTTTTTGAATCACAAACGGGGAGATTGAAGATTACCTGAAACAGATCTATAGAGGCTGTGAACAGAATTTAATGGGAAGAGATCAGATCGGCTAACGGATATGGCTACAATAGAGTATTTATTTGGTTTCTGTAGAAATGCAAACGGAGCGAATGAGAAAGGGGAATTTTTTTATAAATCTATTTTAACTATACGAAATGTATTTATACTTTGCGTATATACGTGCATTGATAGCTCCTTTTGATTGTTGAGTTGGTGAGGTTGAGGGTCATGCGGTCGCATAGGGTTTGTTTATTATACAGTATTCGGTTGACCTCATTTATAAGTTATTGCGTCAATTCAAAGATTTATTTAATACGTATCTAAAAGGTAGGGATTGTGATTCTTCCGTTTAAAAAAAAGTATATTAAAATTCCTTTTTTTTTGCTTTTTCCTATATTGTCTACATGTGTATTAAAATAATACCAAAATTACATAAAAGTAATAAATCTCATTTGGTCCGTTACTATGGAATATAAGTAAGCAATTAATGGAGTACTTAATATTAGAATGAAAAATGATGCTTGTAACTTTAGTTAATGAAATAAAGAATGAATCAAATCATTTTCTACTGACTCAATAATTATAGTGATAGATAGAGTATAGTACCACCTAAACCAGCAGAAGAATACCTTCTCAAGTTCTTATGATAGACTTTCAAGTCTAACTGGTTTTACAAATTAAGAACTCTTCTTCACCTATTTTCACTCATCTTGGACTTCCTTTTTCAACCAAGAAACTTCAATTCATGAAATGATTATCCCTTTAATAGAAGTTTAACAAAAAGCTAAAGAACTTGTATAATAATGACTTGTCTTAAACTAGGAGATCATTGCTAATAAAATCGATTCTCAGTTCTATACCTATTTATTAGATCTCTAATATCTTCTTTGTTAACAAGGACTTGTCTTAAACTCTAATGAGAAATTTCTATAAGGTGGCAGAGGAAATATGAGAGGAATGACCAAGGAGAAGTGGAGTGAAGTATGTAAACTTTTGGCGAAAAGAGGTTTGGGAATTACTCCTATCAGTTTAAGCAATAAGGTGCTACCAGGCTTAACGGAGAGCAAAGACTCCCTATGAGTGAAGTGGATTAACTCCCACCTGTTAAAGAGCAAAAGTGTGACTGAAGTAGAAATCAGACCCCTTTTCTCCTTAGGTCTATCTCAACTCTTAAAGGTTAAAGACAATCTTATAGGGAACATCAAGTGTTTGATAGGGAATGGATAAATAGCATCTTTTTTCTACAAATATTCGAATTTGGCCCTATTTATTAGTCACAATTATTTCAAAATATGAGAAATATGTCCCTTGCAAATTCTAAAGTAAAAACTATAAATTGAATATGACCAATGGTGCAATGTCCTTGATCAGATTAAGCATATTATTCTTAGACATTGTCCCAACTTGGGTAGGAAAGGTAGGTATACCTAGCTTAGATGTCCTTTAGGTTAGTTCACCAACATATCATGTAAGAAGATGTTCAGAAGTGCAAGAGAGATTAAGAAATGGTATAAGGTAGTTTGGAACATAAATCTATGTCCTCAGGTATCCTTCCTACTTTAGTTAATTGTTAAATAGAGAGTGGTTACTATAGGCATATTAAGATTTCTTTAATTTATCAAGTACATCTTATTCATGCAAAATAGCTCTACCGCGGAGAGTGGCTTTTGCTAAAACACAAGCAGTTTCTTGAAAACTCGCCTTGGATATAAAACTTTGAGTATTCAGAGATGCTCTCGTTATTCCTAATAATATGGCTCAGTAAGAAATCACTTCTTCCAAAGCACGTCTTGTTCGTTCTACTTGAAACAATCCAATTAATTCTCCGGGTGAAAAAACATTCAACATTCCATCCTCTAAAACTAACACTTTTGATGTTATTTGACATACAATAATTTATATATGTCTATTATGGATCTGTACCCCCTGGGATCGATAAACCTTTTGGATCTTATTAAACAAAGAGATGCGACTTTGCACTATAGTTAGCTCAGCACCAATCATGAGATAACAGACAGTATAAATTTAGAAACACTTTTCCCACAGGATTTATTGCAGGAAAAGGATAATTTGAAACTTCGAGTTGTCAATTATATTCTTTGTGGAAATGGTAAACTAATTTGGGGAATTTCGAACACAAGTATTCAATTAATTTGGACTTGCTTAGTGTTGATTTGGGACCAAGACAAAAAAAGTTTTTTGGGTCGAAGAGGCTCACCCTTCGTTTATTGAAGTAAGTACAAATGGTCTGATTCGTGATTTCATAAGAATCCACATAATGAAATCTCATTTTTCATATATCAACAGAAAAAGGAATGATCTATCCGGTTTAGGATTGACCTCTGATAAAGGATCAGATCGCACTAATATTAATCCATTTTTTTCTAAGGCAAGGATTCGAATGGATCCATTCAACGATGTAAAATATCAAAATATAATAAAAAATCAATTAAAAGAGATCCTCCGAACAGTCCGATTTTTCCTCCACGATAGTAAGGGGCTAAAAGATCGACTACTTTAATTCTTGTTTCAAAAATATATAATTTTGTATCTAACTGTATAAAGGAAGGCACATATCTATGAATAGGGGATGCTGTGTGAGTATCTACAAGACCTAACTTATCAACAGGTTCTCTAAGCACATTGAAAATTCGTCCTAGGGTGGCCCTGCTGATTGGAACACTTAGAGGAGCTCCCGTGTCAATCACTTCCATTCCTCTCATTAGACTCTCTGTGGCACTCATAGCTACAGCTCGAACTCGATTATTTCCTAATAATTGTTGTACTTCACAAGTAACATTAATTTGTTGACCGCCAGTATCTCGACTTTTAACTACTAGAGCGTTGTAAGTATTAGGCATCTTGCCCGAGTGAAAAGATACATCTAGCACTGGGCCAATGATTTGAGCAATACGTCCTAGGTTCTTTTTTTCAAGCGTGAATTATCAAAGATTTGAACATTGTCTGTAACTCACTTGTAACACCCACATACCCCCTAAAAAGATATATGAATGCCACACAAAATAGTACAAACAAATTAAAACATACGAAAACTTCCAATAAACAATTCAGGCAAACATACATTAAATTACATAGTACTTAACACAAACTCGCTGAAAA
>JANITX010000010.1:14718381-14729695 GCA_027564395.1 Erythroxylum ulei | reverse complement strand
CCGTTCAAAATGCAATTACAGAAGTGGCTGCAGTCATGGGTGAGAATGTAAAACTCAGAAGGGCATTTGTGATGTCTACATGTTCACCTAGTGTTCTATCTACCTACCTCCATACAAGTCCTCAGCCAGGTAGAACTTTTGATACTACCTGTGTTCTCTGTTGTCAAAGACCTCTATTATATATGTATTCTCTATTAAATACTTCCTTACAAGTCAAAAGCCCTTGGCTAACTGAGTTTTATGTGGAAATCCCATAAAAGAAACTACCGTTTTGCATTAAAAAGGAGAATTTGAGTCAAAATCTTGCTTGGTTTGTCGGTTGAGTTAATCAATGTTTATGTGATTGTAGGCTTGGGTCGTATTGCTGGACTTCTATCTCTTGAAATAGAGGACGGGGATTCTCATTTGGAAGCTCTCCAACATGTGGGATCAGAGTTGGCAATGCATGTCGTGGCAGCCAAGCCATTATTCTTGACCAAGCAACATGTTTCATCTGAAGTGTTAGAGAGTGAACGTGAAATCTTCAAGTCGCAGGTAAATAGATTCTTATTTACGGTTCTGTTAGTTGCTTTAGTTACGTTACGTATTGAGCATTAATGTCAATTAATTCTAGTCTTCATTACAGGGATTATAATTCCTTGATCATAGGGATTACATATCCTAAATTAATCTTGTAAATATGTATATATATAGCCTTATTACTGTACAGTAAATACATCTAGAAATACAAACCTTTTTCTATCTTACAAGTTAAAAATGGGAAGTTAGGATATGATAGTTTCCTGCTAATATTTGTGCCTGTTCTTCAGTCATGGAGATCCATTTATTTTGTATGACATTTTTATACATTAATTGTGGTCCCCACATTTGTTTCATCCTTTACCTTCTTTGAAAGATCTTGGACTTGTATAAATATGTATTCTAGGACGTATGCATCGCTTATATTTCTATTAGGACGGTATTTTTCTGGTCAGTAAAGATGTAAGATTGCAGGCCAAGAAGAATATGAATTTTCTCTGATAAAGCAATGACTATAGTTGAACATTAGACCCCAGATGAGTTATAAAGGCAGGACACTTTTCAAATGTTCAACTATTTTGAAAATACGTTCTTATGCACAATTTCTTCTGACATGCTATTCATTTCTACAAGCAATAACTGATTATTCATTGAGTTCTACCTTTATAAATTACCCTAGTCTATGAATCCATGAGAATTTGCATCCTGTTTCACAAAAGTATATTTTTATTCATTTTTGTGGTTGACTATTGCTTCTAGTATAAACAAATTGAAGATGCATGTTAATTACTATGCCTGTTGCTTAGGAAAACTGATGGAGATGACAATAAATGGTTTAGTTTCCAAATGTCATGGTTATACCTGATTCTCATTTCCCGCATGTTCTTTCTTCTTTGTTCCCCACTCTTGGTTCGAATATCATGTGTTGGCTTAGAGTTGTGAATGAATGTTGGGGGTGTGACATTTGTCTATATTGATAGTTTTTTGAAGTGCACTATGCTGTTAATCATTCTGTTTTGCCACTGGAAACTAGTAACTAAAGTTGGTTTAGGCAGAAAGTACAGGAAAATCACAGATGGCAATAGAGAAAATGATTGAAGGTCGCCTGCGTAAATATTATGAGGAAGTTGTTCTTATGGAGCAAAAGTTCATCATCAATGATGCAATAAGTGTCGGGGTATGTCGTGGTCACCAATCCTATCCCTCCCTGTATATATGTACCTATATGTATGCACATGTGTGCATTATTGTCCATTATCCATTCGTGTTCTGAATGTGAACATTGTGAAACTAATGTCTCTCTCTCTCTCTGCCGTACAGACACTGTTAAACAACCTATCCAAGGAAGTGGGCATGGCAGTGAAGATAGGAAGCTTTTTCAGGATGGAAGTAGGGGAAGGAATGCAGAGGTAGAGAGAGTGCCCTTCTCAGACTCTTGAGCAAAGATAACAGATAGACTAGGGATGACTCCTTATGATGTCTTGTTCAAATGCAACTTGCACGCATCTGATATAACTTTAGAACAAGAACAAGATAGTGGAAAGGGGTATCTGCGTCTTCAACATTTACTTAAATTTATCAAGACCACTTGAAGATGTTTGAGCTAAATTGATCACTTCTCCTGACGAGTATATTTGTGATGATAATGAAATTTGCGCCAAGGTCCAAAGCAACCTTGGAGTTTTATCCTAATTATTCATGTACTGAGAAATTTTCCGCGTACCCCAACTTTCGGCAAAAATTCAAAGCACCAAAATGACTTGCTGCTTTTCCTGCTACAAGATTATATTTTCTCTTCTTACATTGTAACATGTTACTGTCTTTCATACTAATCAATGGTGTTCTGCAGGATTGAATCAAATGCAGACGAATCTGTTGCTCAGGCTGCTTGATCAGAGGCAGTATTAGTACGTTAATGAGTGTGGACCTGTATAAGATGCTTTTCAGAAGTTAAGACCTCACATCTGCTTTGGTTTACATTAATAATGTTCCCAATGTCTTCTTCCAATTTAACTTATGGCCTCGGGGTCATTTGTAATAGAAAGTGCGTTGCTAACAGTCCGTTTGTTTTTGTAATCGAATGAAAAATGCCGTACTCACATTTGGTTGATTTTTTGATCAGTCTTTCTCCAGAATTAGACATTAAGTGGAAATGGGCGGAAGAAAGAAAGAGAAAAGAAAAGACTATCATACTCCTTAATATGCCATTTCTCACAAGAAATTACAATCAAGCTTTTCACAGGATGGTTACAACGAGTAGCAGAGAAAAAGAGAGGCAAATGGTGGAGGTAAATGGACATGCGTGAATTTTAATGAAACTTGAGGCTGGTCAAGATGTTGTTATTGACCGGATCAGCCAAGTGATCCAAGAGGTTTTGGTAAGGTCCAACACCAGTTACAAGGGCCTGTACAAAGTAGCCTACGATTGCTAACATAGCCAATCGCCCATTCTTCACCTCCTTCAACTTCAAATCTTTCATGGACTTCTCATCTTTTCCAAAACCGAGAGGATTGAACAATGGTCCACCAGGATATTTTGGGTCTCCGGACCCTCCAAGGTACTTTTCAAGCCCCAAGAAATACTGCTTTCCCATTGACCCTGGTTTTGCCCAGTCCTGAAACCTCCTGTGCTCTGCGAATCCCATGAGTGCCATCTCAAACACAAACAGGGTGTATGGATCTGCCCAGTAATCGTATGTCCCTGCTGGTGGGATAACACCAGTTTTGAACCAGGGAAGGGCTGTTTCTGGTGGGATAAGACCTGCCTTTCCAAGAATTTCCGGAGCAATAGCACCTACAGCACCTAACATGGCATATCTTCCGTTGATGACCTCACCGTAGGCTAACCATTGTGGTTCGATAAAGCCTCCTGTGCCTTCTGGGTCGGAGAGGCCAAGTGGATCAAATCCATAATCACCTGGAAGGCTGTCGGGGACGGGGAAAGATCCAAAACGAAACTCAATTAGCTGCCCCTTCACTTTACGTCAAAATTACAGATAACTAATAAGATTGGAACCCTGGTAATTGAGAAAGTGCTCCCAAGTCCTACCACTCTACCATCTGGCTAAACCCGTGAAGGTGAACAAGAACAAACCATTTCACTTAATTCTTGGTTAGCACTAACTATGTCAGCGAAGTCCATGCAAGAGTTATACCATACCTTCCATCCAAGTAGGAAAGACTTTGTTTTGAAGCAAACCACAGTTGTCTGTCAGCTCCTTGCTGAAAATGTTTTAGTCCATCAGATTACAATCTGCATCTCGAACTGGAAAAAAGAAAAACAAATAATCACGAGAGAGAAAATGGTACCTTCACGGGAGGAGTAGAAGATGCCCTGACCACAAAGGAACCTTTTCTGGAGGATCCAAATGAAGACAGAGTTGGTCTTGCTCCTAGAATCTGTCTGGCACTTTCAACGGAAGAGGTGAGAGACGACGAGACAAGTGCTTGCGTTGCCATTTCTTTTTTAGGTTCTAATTCTATGCTGTGGAACTAATGGTAATGCACGAGTATGATTATGATTATGAACAAAAACAAAAAGGCAAGGCAACGAAAGCCAAGCCACCACTTGTTGGCTTGAAATCTCGCCTGATACAGTTGTAGATGAGGATAGGATCTGGATGTCCAACTGCCAATTCCCACGTGGCTGGCTTCATTCACTGGATAAAGGATATTGCAATTTTGATTTGCCACATGTCTGGCCAGTCGTCGCCATTACAATATCTGATCTGGTGGACACAAATTACTTCTAGAACTTGTATGGTTTTGAAGAAACAGTACGAACTTCATCATTTTCACCGGTCTTGTGGGCTTTTTCTACTGAGTCTGACTTAGTTGAGATAATATGTAACATTACCGTATGGCATTCGCTCATTCACCAAATCCTCAGAGAAAGGGAAACATCGTTGCGCTGTGAAAATACATAACTAAACATTTTATTCTGTAACATTTACAACGTTTGAGTGTTTCATACAATAACGCCTGCTATTTTCTGAAACAAGTTCCTGGTAACAAAACATGACATTGCATTAAGATCAACAAATTCTCAACTTCATAACAACGTCCGATACTTCCACTTTCTAATGTCTACACCTAAATGACTAAGTGGGTTCGTGTCATGTCAAATGTCATTCAATCCTTGTGCATCTTCACCACCTCGTAAACGGCTGAAAAGTCCAGGTCTCCCAATCCCATGCTCCTAGCCTTCTTGAAAGCCTGCAACAAAATTTAGATGTTTTAAGTGGAAAGTGGTTGCTTCCTGAAAATTGAAGCATCCATATTAGCATTAGAAACTGATTGCAGATTGACCACTAAGGTTAGACCTAATACTATAGACCATTTAATGAGATTCAAATCTTGGAAGATGTACAGAGTGAGGAAATTTTACATATATTCGTCCTTTTTGTTATACCAAAAACAATCGTTTCAGATTTTCTTCCACTTTCACCTCCACGACGACCACAACTTCTCATTTAAGATACGAGATTAAACTACTAACCCCAGTTTACCCATCAGATGTTCACACCCATAGACATTTGTAGACATAAACATAAATACAGGTTGAACCCATATCCGATTAGATAACTATCTTATGAAGAACCAATTAAATACTACCGTTTAGCCTCAAGCCACTATTTTCTTAACCAAAGACCGTATCTTCACACTCAGTCATATCTAGTGCAGTTTAATTTCAGAAATAGACCATTTATAGAATCTGTAATAAACCATCCTCTGATGTCAAATTAAAAGATAATTAAAGTTAACTTAAAGATGAGTATAACCTCATTTGCAGCAGCTGCAACTGGCATTGAAACGGCATTCTGATCCCCAAGGGCAAGAGCCAATCTCATGTCTTTTTGTTGATGTTTCAGAGGAAATGCAGGAGTGTGATTACTCTTGAGCATATTTGGTCCTTTGCCCCTGAACATTGGATTAGCAATTCCACCCAGATCCTGCCCAACCGAAGCTCAAAGAATTCAACCCCTAATCCAACATAAGTAGAAATGAAACTCGTTCTTGTTATCTTACCAACACATCAAGAAGATCGTGAGGGTTCAGCCCACTACCTTCCGCCAGTACCAGTCCTTCTGAGAATGCATTCATCATACTGCACATCATAATTTACATCCAGCAACATGAACACATTGAAACTTTTAGGGAAAAGTAAGGGTATTATGTCATGCACGGAAAGGTGAGATAGATATTCTCCAAGTGTAAAAGTGATATTTCACTAATTTTCCTCCTCCAATTCACATCTTGTAGCAAGTTGTTCGCATGTAGAGGTGAAAAAAAGGAAAAGAAATACTTTCAAGTAACAACATCTGACAGTCTAATATTTTGTTGGAACAAGTAAAAATGACTTCTTAAATAGAACATTGATCTCAAAATAAAGCATTTAAAGGTAAAAACTATATTATTAATATAAATTCTAGGGACCTTTGTTACCTGAAAATGCACAAATGAAACCTTAAGCAAATACTATAATTTCTATCGCTTTCAAAGTATTAGTATCCATCCTAATCAATTGGCATGCTTGCTTTCATGTTTTTTACAATAACTCATCACTAGTAGCTCATAGTTTGTTATTCTTAATCACTTTCTTTTTATGTTGGAGAAATCGTTGTTTTCTTTGTTATAATTATGGAATCTGTCATACAAAATACCAAAATATTATCAGCAACGCAACCCAGTCAGTGTAAAGCACATTGTTTAATTACTAGAACAAAAATTAGGACAATTGCTATAACTATTACCAAATTCTTAACCTGCAGCAAGCAGCGTGTGCATGAAACCTAAATGGAAAAAGTTTTATCACAGCGACAGAATGCATGAAATGAACTCTTTAACTTGACATCTAAACTTAGCAGTGGATATACTTCCCAAGAATGATTCGCATGCCTGGCACTTGTAACATTTAACGTTTTGGTATATTTATTGCCTATGTAGATGATATTCAAACAAAAACTTTTACCTGCCCATTATCATGTTGACCACAAGTTTCATTCTTGCTCCATTGCCAATCTGCCCCAAGAAGAAAGATTTTTTCCCCATGACATCAAATGCTTTACTTGCTTCTTCGTACAGAGCCTGACATTTGTGTTGGTGAGAAGAAGCCTTGAGCAACAAATTTGCATCTTGCGTACAACTTGACAAGAGAAGAGAGCAAGAGACAGATAACTCATTGATCAATTCATTGGTTTACCTTATCCCCAGCAGCAAGGATTACCAGCTGACCAGCTTCTGCAGGCTGCTTGCTACCAGAAACAGGTGCCTCTAGGAAGGAACCCCCCTTTGACGTGATTGCCTAAAAACATCAACTGCAAATCATGATGATTTTATAAATGAACACAAGAAAATAAGACTCTGATAACAACATAACAAGTTAAAAACCATTATTCTTTTGGAATTTCAGAGGCCGACTAGAAAGCTCCAACGATCTTAAAACCGTTCATCTAATAGTGATGACACCCTGTAACTAATCTCAACTTCATAAGCCATTTTGCAGCTGTCAGAACATGAAGCTGAGTGGTAATGAGGTCGTCCTGGCAACAGACTGAAAAGGAAAAAAGTACAAAGGGCTTTTTACTAGTGCTATCCCCACAAAGTAGTGCACACCTAAATGAGCTGCTAGCTTCTGGAGAGAGGTGCAGTGTCTGCATACTTAACACTTTCCAAACTTTGACCTCAGACCAAACATTTTTGCTCACACAACGAACCAACAACATGAATAGAGCCTGACACTTGGAGTCCAACTCAATCAGAAAATCGTATTTCTTGTTTATTATTATTATTATTGTTTTACTCCTGCGCGATATCGCGGTAGACTCCCAACATAAAGAGGTTATAGAATCATCTTCACGCTAATATAACAACTTCAAGGTCGGAAATTAATAGAACAAGAAATAACCTCATGGATTTTAGTAGAAGTCTCAGGATCAACAGTTGACATGTCAATGTAGCCTTTTCCATTACCAATTTCTTCGAGTACACCATTTTTGTCAAAAACAACCTAAAGCAAACAGTGAAATAAGGACTTAACAGAGAGCCAAACTAGGGTACCATAACGGAACAAAGGGAGTACACAGGACCGGTTAAAGCATACACACCGAAAGAGCCGAGGCAGGGTCAGCCAACATTGCAATTGTAAACTTGCATTTCTTTACCACTGCTGCTGGGGTTTCTCCGATTGAGGCACCAAGCTCAACTAGTTCATCACACTGCAAAGTTACATCACCAGTCAGAACTTGATACCTATTCAGGTTCAATATCTGGCATTTAACTGGACAAATCAATAGTCTTACGTCAGATTTTGACGTGTGGTAATCATACTAAGATGGTTTCATTTTCATCACAAAAACTGAATCTTGTTTCACCTTAATATGGAAAACTAATGATCTTTGGACTCATAAATCGAAAAGCATAGGCCTAAGATAAGAGAAAGGGCACTTATGATTTAGAAGCCGCAGATGAAATGAAAGTAGAAACCTTGGAAAGTGTCCTGTTCCAGACAGTGACTTTGAAGCCGCTCTTAATCAAGTTCACGGACATGGCCTTGCCCATTATACCAAGCCCCAAGAAGCCGACCTCCATGTCCATCTTGCCGTATCAGAATCTCTTTGTTCCTCTCTCTCTCTCTATAAGAAACGAACAATTGGAGATTAACAAACGAGTATTGATAACAAGAAAGAAAAGAACGTCATTGTCTGTGCAGCATAATGATTTAGGTTCGCATTTAAATATATTCCATTAAAGTTAAAAGTTGTTTTCCATTTCATGTCACTTTGGCTGCAGCGGTTGATTGTTTTGCAACTGGCCTAGAGGCCCACACCAGATGAAAAATTGGACCAGTCATAATTTCAAAGTGAGCTTCTTTTTTAAAATTAATTTACGATAGATAGAGTAGTTTATTAAATTTATATGTTAGTCTTTTTTTCTTTCTTTTATCAATATAAAATATTAACATGTAGGTATTCTCAACACTCTCCTTTACATTTGAGTCTCTTTTTACTTGGACAATTTGAAGAGGTACGTAGACAATCTTCATCAGGGCTGAACTCCTGATTGAGGTCAAATAGGCCTCCTCCTAGGGCAAACAATACTACTAGATCACTTGCTCCATCCAGACTTCAATTCTTTCTACAGTTGCTTAAATAACAAACTCCCTTCTGGGGTAAATAATAGGTCAAGATCTTCTTTGACTCTGATACCATGTTAAATTTGCAATGGAATTACGAGCTCACACGAGAAGGGAAGTTAGACTACACACATGCTCAAGTGAGGTTTCATTCTAAAACCAATTGGCAATAGATGTAGTAGCCCACTAAACTAATATTTTAGTCTTCTTTCCTCTTTTTTTTTTTAATAGAAGACACTCACATATGAATATTCTCAACAATATTTAATAAAAAAGATTTGTATCGAACTTCAGCTCTTTTAATTGGAATAAATAGAATATATATAGGATTAAACTGAATAAATTTAGAATTTCGTCAGAATAAAATAATTATTATGTTTACATAAAAAGAATAAAATACAATTGTCTGTTATTTTATAAAAAATAAAAATACAAATAAGAATATTAAATTAATTTTTATGTCATTAAATTACATAAAGTAATTATAGATTACATAAATATATTATTTTTTTAATATATACATGTAACAACTTTTAAAATATGTAATGATAATATTTGAAACTAAATTTACAACAAATATGAAAAAATAATATTAATAAAATAAATAAGTATTTGTTATATTAAATTTATAGTGTTATGATTTCTTTAGATATAAAATTTAAAAATATTTTGAGGGATTATTTTTTAATTTTATAAAATTTTAAAAAACAGCAGTGATTTGACCGATATGAATAACATATTATACTAAAATGAAATCTAATATTAACTTCCGTATAACGTCAAAAAAAAAAAAAAACTTCCGTATGGCATGGCGTCATAAAGAATGTGTTTTGACGTTTAGTACGACCTCCACTTTTGTGGGAGCCGTGAATCTGACCTCAGGCTTTATATCTTCAATTCCTTCCTTTGCATTTCATTGTTGTCCACGTGTCCTCCCCCTCAAGACGAGCCCATATTCAGTTTGTTTTCCCACTTGAAAATTTAATTAAAAAATAAACACTAATACAAAAACTAAGAGAATATTCTTTATAGTTTACTATAACAAAACATATGAATATATAAGAGAAAAAGAGAAGTTTAGAACATAATTCAAATACATATTTTATTTTTAAAACTCTATTTGAATATAAAAAAATAGTAGAAAAAATAAATGATAGGTTATCAGCATAGTAATAATAGATGGATAATAAATAAGTGATGCATTATCATAGAAAAGAATTTAGTTTTTTATCTAAATAATATAAATAAAATAATAATTCAATTAAATTCTTTCTCAATTATTTTATTTTCAAGAATATAAACACAAAAATATGTTTGATTAAGGGTCACAACCTAAATTATATAATTTAGTTGAAATGGCGAAATGATTCAATAATTTTAGGTCTACGTGTCTAAATTGACCAGACTTCGAGTCAAATTTATTTTTAAAAAATTTTTGAGTTTTGGACTAGTTTCTAACTCAGGCTTATAGACTTGACCTGACACTAGATTATATATATAATTCACCATAGTTTGAGGAAGAAGTTTTCATGTTGTATGTTAGTATTGTCTTGTTGTCTTCATGGGTTAGATTTTGGATCTTTAGTGATAAAAACATTAAAGAGGGGTCGTTATCGATCAAATCTTTGATTAGTCGAGTTAAGTTGAGAGTTGAATGATTTAGGCTTTAAGTGGATTTCAAGCTACGCAAAACTCATTTTGGCGTCAGACTCAAATGACATAAGTTAGATTAAATTAGGATTTGGGTCAAATTAATTTGTCTGTAGGAGGATTCGACTAAACCTGAGCAGCCATCTGATTGACCCAGCCCAATCTAACCACCATTCCAAATTTAATCAATACTCTACAAGTAGTCTTTACTTCATCTCCTTTCAAGGTTGCCTTTTAACATACTTTAACATAGGTAAGTAGCTCACTCTCTTCATATCACACTTATTTTATGCTTAATGTCTCATTCTCACTCACATTAGATAACAATAACACTAACTCTAATCTCTTAAAATCAACACTTTCCTTACACATCAGTTAGTTTAATCATCATGTATGATCACTAGTTCCTAAAGTGACACCCATGAATCAAAAAATACTTTTCGACTCATTAGTCATTCATCTTCTGTTGGGACCTGATCTCGGAACCGGATCCCAACCGGAAACAAAAAATTGAAAACAAAAACGAAAGAAGCAAAAGTGATTACAAAACGGATCGAGTCGAAAAATCGGATAACAAAATGCGGAAACAAAATCGAAAGCCGAAATCGAAGGAACGACTTTCGAAGCGAAACGAAGCGGAAGCAAAACAAAAAACGAAGCAAACAAACGGTTTAATCTAATCGAAACAAATTTCTGACATCCGAGAACTTAAACGAATATTTTCGAAAATCCTTGCGTTAGAAACCCTAAGACTAAAACTATCCGAAAATCGGTATAAATTTTTTCTTTCTTTCTCATACTATTCATTCCTTTCATCTTTATTCAATCTTATACAAATCAAAACAAAAGTAAATTTCCCCATTTGGAAACTTATCTTCAATTAAAACCTCAATTCCAAAACATTCATACTTATACCATGATTCATCTATTAACCAAAATCTTATTTGTCCTTTTTCAAAAATCGGGCAGCATAACGGCTGCATTTTCAAAAACCCAAAAACCTGCAAATGG
>JANITX010000010.1:14648899-14673980 GCA_027564395.1 Erythroxylum ulei | reverse complement strand
TCCTTTGTCACCCAATAACTCAAATATCATACCTTCTCTAAATTTATCAGTGCCGTTTAATCAGTGCAGTTGCCAAATCAGTCCGTTCAGAAATCAGTTTTCCGGTACCAATTAATCTAGGACAGCCATAAAGGCATGTACACTAGCACCCGTTCCACAGAAGCGGGATGTTACAATGGGTCTTCATCTTGTAGTCCATCAAATTGGATAGACTATTGTGCCATCTAAATGATACTCAACTTGATCTCAAAATTGTTGGCATTTACAATCAGTCTAACAATATTGGACTCCACTTCAGTTAAGTCCGGTCTAGTATAATCAAACATTTTCCTCAGTTGTTATACCATTATTCTTGATTCTTCAGTACCAACTTGACCTTCTAAGTCCTCTATCTAACGATCTAGCTCAAACTCTCTCAGGTGTATTCTATGAAAATTTCTATGAGTTGTTCTCTTGATTTCTATATCTTTATCTACTAGGCTCACTAGATTACTTCGGGTCATAATTTGATCAAGAGTCAAGATCTATATAAAAAAAGAAAACTAACGAGTCAATCAAATAAAAAAATTAAAAATAAAAATCAAATCAAATAAAGTAAAAATAGCTAGATTAATAAAAGCTAAGTTTTCCTAATATTACTAATCCCCAACAACAGTGCCAAAACACATGATTGATGCTTTCTATGTTTATAAGAAATTATCAATGTTAAAAATTACAAATGCACGATGTAGTTGTAACTAGCACAAGAAAGTATGGATCAATCCCACGAGGATTGTAAGTACTAGTAATTACCCTTTTTTATTATCTAACCGTTGATTCAGATTGGGGGTTTAATTAAAAATTAAACTAAACAAATAAACTAAGATTTAAAAAATAATGAACGCAAAACAAGGGGAATATTAAGAAAATTCAATATCAAATAATAATTCCTAGGTAATGAATCCTCGGAAGAATCCTTAAATATTAATCCTCTATCATGGTATTATATTATTGATTATGAGATCGTAGAAATTTCTATCTTATGCCAATATCTTTCTTAAGACTACTAACAACTAATTCATAAGTTGATTAACAGAAATCTTTCTATTTAAAACCCCTAGGATTGCATTATCGATTTATGAATTTCATTATTATATTTGACCCCAATCTAGAGGATTTATGTCAGCTTATTTCTAGGTTTGTATACAACTCCTTCCAATTATGGTAGACCTGTTTGTACAAAAGGATTTCTCAATCTCAATCATATGAAATCAATTCATGAACTGATATTCTAGATATATTAGAACAAGAATAAAACGCATAATTGAATCATAATAAATCAATCAATAAAATTGCATTAAATAAAAGACCAAATCACATTTTTATCACAATTTAGGGTTCATCACACCTAGCCACTTAAAAAATTTATTTACTCATAGAAAACAAAACCAAAGAAACATGCAAAAGAACTAATAGAAAATAAAGAAATCATAATTCTAAATCTCCCTTTTTCTTCTAATGGATCTTCTTGCAAAACTAGATTGGATGTTGTTATCTCTTGGATCTTGACGTATTCTTCATGTTTTTCTTGTCCTCTGATTAGAATTATCGCCTCTCTATGTTCTTTATGACTTAAAACTCTCTAAAACTCAGCTCCTTCTATTTTACCTTTACTCACATCCTTTTATAGTAAAAACTAAGATTTTTAGGATATACACCGTTAACATACATGAGAGTGTGAGTGATTGTGTATCTCCAAAAATACTGAATTCATGATTTTACATGGACACAGAGACATACATAGACAACATACATGGTTGTGTATATCAATATACACTAGCGTGTAACTTCGCTCGACTAGAAACAATGTTGTTCAAATCTCACACGCTAACAGAGAGTTACACAGTCATGTAGGTCCAAATTGCTTCAAATCTTCGTTCCATCCACGATTTCATTTGAATTCTTCTTCTTTTGATCCAAAAAGGCAATTATTACCTACAAATGCACTTAAAGCTAATTATGTACTAAAAATACTATAAAACTATTAAATAAAAAATACATTAAATATTGGTTTATAATTATAGTTAAATAATCATTTATCAATTTTCAATTATTGATTATTGCAAGCTATTAAGGAGCTCCTTCCAAAGATTGAACACATGTTTTATGCAAGATATATTTTTCAAAGAGGGAAGAGTGCATAGGGTTTAGAAGATGTCTTAAATTGTTTTGAGTTATTGTTAAAAGTACCAATGAACCTGAAATGAAAATAAGTTATAAGAGTTGAAGGACAAATCACAAAATGCATATAAGGACTTCTTAGAAGTACCTTTAGAAAGATGTAAGGAATTCCTAAAAACTGAAGTCAAATGTAAAAATATTGAAAATAATCTATTTTGAAGCATTAAATGAAAACATTAGAGGATCTAAAAATAAGGAAATTATTTCTATGTTTAAAAAAATTAAAACGTATTCTATGAAGAGGTTGCAAGTAAATATAAACAAGGATAAAAAGTGAGCTAGTGACTTAGAATGGAGAATTAGGAAGAAATTAAAAGAAAATATGCATACTAGAGTATATTTTCTAGCTACTTAAAACAACAATGATAGGAATAAAGTCTATTAAGATTCGTCACCTATATTATTAAGCTTAGGATCATTAGTTGTAGTTACAGATTATGGGATGTTTCAAAAATCTCTTATTGCTATGCACATGGTGAAATTTACCATAGGAAAGACAAATTTAAAGAATATATGAGTAGAATTCAATGTCTAGATACTTGACCATTTATTGGACAAATACCAATAAAACCACCACTTATGAAGATTTTTTCTGAGAATACCAAAGAGAAGAGAGTGAGAAAACAAGGAAAATCATAACCAATAATAGCTTATTGCCAAAACATGAGTAAATTTATGACTTGCAAACTATATTTTGAAAAAGGACATAATAGGGTAAAATAATATTTCAAGTCAATTTCAAATACTATATAATTTACACCACCACCACATTATGTACATGTTAGACACTTAGTTGCTTATGATTTAAATTAATGTTATTCATATTTTGATTTGTACTATTGGATTTTCACTTTCAACTTATGATGCTTAGTCAACACCAAGACTAAGTGAAGGGAATACATATATTAGTTCATGTCAACTCTAAGATCCATTGTAGTTATCCAATGCATAGGCTATCAATTCATTTTAACCTTAGGATTGCAATAATAAAAAAATAACTTTTGCACAAATAAGTGGAAATTAGTTTCTTTATATTTTATATTGTTACATCAACTTCTCTATGTATCCTAAGATTATAAGTTCTTCTAATATATGAAATTCACTAAAGTTTCAAATCCTAAATTTGAAATGTATAAGAGATCAAGAAAATAAATTAGTAATCAATCAAAATTTTATTACAGAAATTAAACTTTTAGCCTAAAGTTAATTTGAGGAAGACACATGTGCATATTGCTCAACCAAACAATATAACTTATAGACCTTAATAATATCGATTTCATTTAATAAGAGACCAATAATTAGACAAACATTATTTATTCAAATTCAATCATAGTCAACCTTAGTTATTAGTTAGTCCTATATACTTCTAATATATGAAGAAAAAATATTTAAGCAAAGGGCCATTAGAAAATTAGTGTCTTGGAGTACAAAGCTTAGGAACTAGGAGTATTATATTAAAAATTGATTCCCTAGTGTAATTTAATTTTAGAACATGCCATAAATTTAATGTTAAATATTGTTATTAAAACAATTTGTATAAAGTTTTCATTATATCTTGTGTCAGAACTTGTGCTAACTATTTTTGGATAGTAACATGTGTTAATAATTTAATTTATTAATGTAAAATTATCTACTTGAATTGAAATATTTCAAGTTGATGCATACCATTAATATATGTAGAATGCGCAATGCCTATGATTAAAATGACTCATTTGATCTATGTATATTTTTATGATATTTCCTTATATTACATATGTAAAATATGCATAATCAAGTTTTTTGTTCAATAATTAATTTGAATATTGAAAAGTGTAAGAAATTGAGTAGATATTGCAACGTGATGGGAGTCCCACACTTAACATATATCGAATATGTATGCTCGAATATATGTTAAGTGTATATATATATAAGGACTACAAAACATTACAAAGGAAGTCTCATTTCTAGACCATATTATTTATCCCCCCCCCATAAAAAATATTTAACTTAATAATATATATAGACAAGATGAATATGTTGGACCTCACATAAAAGGTGAGTGAATTATGTGTATTAGCTTTTTATCCTATTTAAAAACTAACAAATAAATTGTTTATTTAAATGAATAATCACAAAAATTCATATATGGTAATCATAAAGTAATTACATTAATAATTAAAGAGAGTAAGGAAAGAGAGATAAAAATTGATTTATAATAGTTCAACTAAATAATCATTAGTCTATGTCCACTTATTAAAGTTCAGCTGGAATTGCATATCTTCTTACTTCAATGGATAAATAGAAACCTTCCATACAACATTTGCTTTTCACAATGAAGAGTAACCCTTTACAAATCTTGTTAAAAGTCAAGAGGAACTCTCACAATATGTATCTCTAGCAATTTCACCAGTTGCAATAATTACACAATATATAACTCAAACTCTCCCCCTTTTGCTCACACCAATGAATAAAGACTCAATATATATTATCTCATGAACATATATATCTCTAGCCTTTTAAGGCTCTTATCAACTCTCTAATATATCTAAGATTACTCTAAATGATCTATTTATATTAAAAAAGTTTAAAATCATTGTTAAAAACGAAAATTATTCGTTACAATATCTAATAACAGTAGCATTAGTCTATCATTTTGGCACATTAGTTGACCAATATGGTCGTAAACTCATGGTACATGTTATCAAAAGATATTGACTGAGTATATTGCTAGACTGGTTGGCTAGTCTATCTAAAACTCTAACCTTAGTCACCTAAAACCCCATATTGGTAGACCAAATATCCTGAAATAAGTTTTCAAAAAAAATTTAATTCTTTCAAAGATCAAACAACCCTCCTTTGACAAAAAAAATTATTAAAAACTTATTTCCAAAATTTTCAAAAGTAATTTGATTCATCAAGAGGATTTTTTGAAAATCTTCTCAAATTTTCTCTTGATTATGATAAAGTATATGTAATGTCCCCTAAGTAAAAGAGAACATGCAATGATTAAGTCCCTAGATATTGAAATGACAAAAATAACGTTACAAAAGGGCTTGTAATAATTTGCTTATATGTTGATATATTTGATTCCTCTTTGTTCTTGATTTTTTAGTTGAATTCCTTTGAAACTCTCCTAAGTTGCATATATGCTTCACTTTGCTCATTTTCTTTATCCTTTGATTGCTCAATTGTGTCGATTAACTGTTTTGTTCACTTTATCTTTATATTAAACTTGATATTCTACATATTAACTTCCTAATATCACCTAGGATAAAAACAAGTAGTAGATGTCTTATTATTATCGAAATCATAAGTTGGAACATCACTTGGTTCAAGAATCTTCCTTTTTTTAATGAAAAAATATTTTTTATATTATGAAAAATAAAATATATTTAGCAAGCTCCTCTTATATTAAAGTAATATTTAATAAATGTTCCCCTTTAATTTATTCATCATAAATGATCAAGTTTCAATATCACTTTCTCTTCCCCTTCTGTCAAAATTAAAGAAGATATATAATTTATAAATTTATAAGCATCAAAAGAGAAAAATAATTAACTTTCATGTCCCCCTTTTCAAAACCTCTCCATATGGCCAAAGAGTACGTGCAAAAGCTTTTCAATAAATAAGCAAATTTCAAAAAGCTCTTGTACAAATTTAAAGATCAACATATATTTCTCCTTAAAGATAAATGTAACAATACTTCCTACCCCTAAAAATATATGATAAGTCAATATGCCTAAATTTAGCATTATGAAAGCAAGTAAATTTAGCATTATGAAAGCAAGTGTATACCTTTTTTTTTTTTCTCACTTGGTTTAATAATTGGTATTTTGATACCAACTTCCTTATTTGGCTCATATGAGGGCTCTTGGTGAATTTTCTTTTGAAATCAATTATTAGAGATATAATTTTTATTTCTTATTTGAAGATTTGTACCCTTTTCTTTTAAGCTAGTATTATGTTATTTTAATTTTTTATTTTTACTTTATTCGAAGTTTTTTTTAAACCTTTTATGTTTATTTGACTTTTGTTTATAATACCTTGGTGTCACATTTGCATGTAAATCTATCGGAAACAACCTCTCTACTTAGGTGGGGGTAAGGTTGTATACTATTAGACCTCCCCAGACCTCGAATTGATGCGGGATTCAATTGGGTGTTGATGATGATGATTATTTGATATCAAGGTAGGTCATACCAATTATTGATATTCATTTGACACCATTTGATATTGACTTACAAGAAAAATAAATCAATATTTTCTTGATACCCATATAAATTTAAGTCCTTATAGCCATTAGGCTTGGTAATTAAGCTCGAGTCTGATCCGGTCCAGCTCAAAGTCAACAAGTTTGTCCTAGTTTGGCTAGGCTTTGGAAAGGGCTCAAACTTTTTTTTAAAAAAATTAGGCTAAGAGCCAGGCTCTAGTTTGAGTTGCCTAGCTCTAAGCCTAAAATTTTTAGGGAAAATAATGTTGTTTTCAAAATTTTAAATTAAAAAATAATCTAGTCAACTCAGGCTCAAGTCATGTGCCTCAAGTCTAATCGGGCTTCAGGCGTATCCGATGCATCACTACTTAAAAGTTAATTCTTATATCATTTTTATCTCTATAGGTATGTCAATACTCACTACAAAAATAACATTTCAAATGATAGAAATTGAAATTGTTGTTGACATGTGACAAATATCTATAAGAGTATAGCTTATAGGCATTTTTAGGTTTTGGTGGGTGATATGAGTAATATAATTCTCTCTTTTAGATATGTGAGAGATTTGAAGTTCTCCTTATATGAAGAAAAGGCCTTACTTATGAATTGGAGAATAATATGGTTGTTTGATAGAAATATGACCTATATTGAATGAGATCAATATCAAGTCTTTATTTTTATAATAGAACCTATAATGATTGTAAGCTTGTTTCATAGTATTTTCATGATAAAGAGACCTTTATCAATGAGAAGAATGTCACATATTCTTTTGGGATGCCATGAATGAGAAGAATGTTGCATATTCTTTTGGGATGTCAATGTATAAAAATTATGTCTATTTTTGCTTTTAATGTTATACCTTTTAGGTTTAAAATATGATATATGCATGAATACAAAGAATTTTCATTTTTCTTGGGACCTAAAAAAATAGGTAAGTGTATGATTTTTGTACATATTTAGGAGATCAACGTGCTCTTATAATAATTTAGGAATAAGTTCATCATGTAAATACTTTCCCCTTTGTGAAATTTGTGTTGGCATTGGATGATGCAATTTCATAAGAAAATCAATTATATGCATATCTAGGGACGGAGCCACAGTCTCCAAAAAATTTTACATAAAAAAATTATTATTTTAAATTTTTAACTTATAAAAAAATTAAAAATTTGCTTTCATTAAAATTTTGCCCCCATTAAAATTTTTTTTTGCTTCCAGTGAAATTTTGCCCCCACTCAAAAAAATTTTTGGATCTGTCCCTGTGCATATCATTACAGATCTTTTAGGTTCTAGGCATACTATTAAATTTTTCACTACACATACTGAACTTTTAACAAGGACTTTTTGAGGTTATTGTTCTCCTTTAATTTCTCATTTTCATTGAACAAATCATGACCAATTTTATTATAAACAACTACACACTTAGAATCTATCATGCCATGTGTATCACATTATAATTTCTTATTCTCAATTAAGTATGTATCTAAAAGTTGACCCTATTTACACTTGAAAGATAATTCCTTTGTTCTCAAGCTCATTATTCTAGGCATCCAACAAGTTCTTCATAAGAAAAAAAAATCATCATTATCACACAATCATTATCATTAAGGGATTTTGAGCTAGATGATAACTCATTATTATTTGTCATAAACACATGTGATCCATCATATTATTCAATTATTTAGTTTTAGAATCACTTGTATCATCCCATACGATCATTATTGCTATGTTTATCCTTTGATTCTTCTTCTTTTTACTCTATTCTTGATTATCAAGCTCATCAAGAGTAATATTAATATTATTAACATCAATATCATTGCGAAAATCGTTAACATATGTAAGAGTAAATGTGCTTCAATTTTTCATGAGCATTTGAAAGTATTAAAACTTTAGATAATGCATTTCTATCTAGTATGAAAAATAAAAAAACGTGTATTGTTGTCATTCCTACCTTATTCATCATTTTCTAAATTCTCCCCATTAATTACTTAAAATCTTTTACTATTAGAAAGACTATCATCCTAGTTCTGCAAACAAGTAATCATTTCCATGGAATAATGAATCAATATTAATAACTTGGTCCTTTTTGGCTAAAAAAGTGATGAAAGTTATTCTATAATAATATTACTCAAATTTCGTTAGAAGTCTATAGGTAATGAATGAGACATGCTTTGATACTAATTATTGACCTTAGGATGTCACACAAGAGGGGATGAATTATGTGTGTTTACCTTTTTACTTTATTTGAAAACTAAAGAATGAATTGTCCATTCTAATGATAATGTTGGTGAATTCATATACGATAATCATAAAGCAATTACGTAATAACTAAAGAGAATAAAGTGAGACAAAATCAAACATATAATCATTTACATTTAGGCATACCATACCATAATCAAGAGAAAATTTGAGAAGGTTCTAAAAATTAAAATATTTTTAAAGAGCTGTTGAAATTATTTAAATCAATTTTTTGTTGATATACTTCGATATTTGAAATTTTGAAAGAACTTTTTTCAAGAAGTTTGGTAGATCAATACGAGAATTTAGACAGTTAATGTTGGTTATGGATAGTGATTGAGTAGGATGATCTTCATATCATCACCACACTTGGTCTACAATCCTGCAGTGAAGCAAAATCTAGGAAGGTATGATATTACACAGCCTTATCCCTACATAATAGAGAGACTGTTTCCGATAATAAATATTCTCATTAAACTTGCAAATAACAAAAGTAAACACCATATTTAAAACAGAATTAGAATTATTATTGGGATACACCCATTCACGTATGCAGTGGACTCTGTGGATAACCAGGTCATGCGTTAGCATCATATATGGAGTGGTGACAAGTCTATGACACACTTGCCAATTTATCAGTAGGCAATTCTGTTACTGCAGTCAACTGCAGCGAATAATCTTTCATTTCACATATGTAAACTTGTTTGTTGACATCGCCATAATTGCTTATTCTACCTTACCAAAACTGGATTGCTAAATTTACAATGGCAGTTGATATGGTGTATTCTTCCACTGGAAAACGTTAAACCCCGCTACATGTTTATGGTGTATTCATATGAATTACCTATATTCAGTTCAATGCTGCAAATCTAATGGCTTAAACAGCATCGGTACAGCAACACACGAAAAAACATAAATAGCCAAAGTCGCCTTTCTGTACAACCATCCACTGCCTTCACCCTCTTTAAGTCTGACCTACAACTGTGATACAATGATTTCCCTCATTACTGCAAAAATGATAAAGCCAGTAATTGTTTCGTGGACATCATCGGTATGAAGATAACAATGATTGAGTGAAATTGACATTCACATAACTATCTTTCCTGGATGTAGCTTATTAAGGCTATCTGTGCACACCCCGGATCAACTTCAGTTCTGATGTTTACCTGAACTGTAATCAAGCGTATGCACCTTCAAGTTTCAATGGGGAGTTCAGTGACAAGAATAGTGGAGAACTCAATACCCATAATAAGCAAACCATGCATTAAGTTGATCGTGCTAGAAGTCTACTGTTTAAACAAAATTCCTGATTCTTGAATATGAGATAATCTCAAAACCTACTGTTCAAATCAGTCAGTAAATTGTATTTTCAAGGCAAAAATTATGTATTAGGCACTCTTTATCATAACTACAAGGTAGCAACCACTGAACACTACTGTCAATTTTGCCCATGAAAGAAACTGGAGTGTGTTTCATTTAGATCTTTGGGAAATCGAAAAGCATCTATTACAATTTTAAATACTAGCTACGTCTGATCTAGTTTAGGAAAACAAGGATTATTTAAATATGTAAGAAAAGCAAAGTCGGGAGATATTAAAATCACAGAATTGTACCTTTGGTCCTGTCTGTTTCTTTTGGCGTTGAACCTTCTCCAAATAGGGACAGATCAATTCATCCAATTTCAACAACCAGACAGCTAGTGCAGATGACGTTTGAGGCATAGATGGAAAGCATGTGACGATCTCTTCCATAAAAGTCCTACAACCTTCAGCCGTGATGCACTTACACAACCAATCCTCATTCAATGCAGCAACAAAATCAGCAACAACCTAATATGTATTAAAATTGATAAGATATCACAAGCCTTAGAAATGCTTACAAGACTGACTAATAGATTGAAATATATAACTAACATTGGATACGAAACCTGTAAAAGTTCTGTCAAAGATGAAGTGCGGCGAAGCCGTTTAACCCACAACCTATGAGCCGAGATTCTCCAAGCACCCACCAAGCCATCCTCAGGCATAGCTGACTGCATTTAACAGAAGAAATCATGAGATAAACATCACATAGTAAATTTACAGTGTAATATGTTCATCCACTACTAGAAAAGAAAATCTGCATCAGCTTGATATGAGAGAATCAAAACATATATAAAAAGTAAAGCAAAGAAGACCCTGATTTCCTTTTGTTTTGCTGTCAATTACTTTTGACCAACCAAAAGATTATAATAATTGCAAATTTCTAGCATATAAACCATGTGTCAATATGCTTCCACAAGATCAGTGTCTTGCTAAGGTAAATGGCTCTTAAACTTGGCTCAAGGGTATCTAAGCAGGTTTGATTATCATATTTTGAAATATGCCAGAAGTCAAACTTCTAATGTGACTGGATGTCCTCAAAAGGGCATTCCACAGGTGTCAAATAGGCTCCTAGTCGATCTAACCGCTTATCATGGTAGGATATAATCCTGTATCTCCTGCATAAATACTTGAATTGAAGCACAAGAATGTTCACGGAAGAGCAAAAGATGTGCAATTCAAACAAGAGAACAGAGAACCGAACAAACCTCAATTGCATGAAGTGCTGCTTTCAGTGACTGCAATTGTGATGGTAGAATTTTATGCTTCAGGAACATTCCACTATCTCCTTTTGTCCTACAAGTCGCTGAATGGATAGTGTATCGCTCTTCAAGATCAAAGTCTAGCTCAAATGTCATATGGCAAATTCTGCAGTGCTTTTCATCTCTCCAGAACAAATCATGACAGGTTTCACATCGGGTAAGCGACTCAAAATAAGACTTTTTGCTATATCTAACAGCATTTAGATTACAGTAAAAAGAATTCCATATCCAAGCATCAAACTCTTGGAGATGGCTCCAATTCCGGTTTTCTAGATCGCCATTCTTCCCTGCTTCAAGAACAATTGCACCACATTGGGGTAAAGAACTATTTGTTATCAAACTCTGGTTTAGGCTGTTGTCTACATCAGACACTGGAGAAGAACTATCTTCTCTAACTATTTCCAATCCAGACTGGCTTGATAGAGTCGGGTTCCTGATTTCAGCATCATTTGAAATTACACATGACATCTCTTTGCATAGGAAAAGTTCCCGCTTCTCTAGAGATTCAATAAGAAAAGCTTCCCGTTTTCCTCTGTCATCCAATACCGATAACAAGGAATGCAATGCCTGTAGTTTGAAAAAGCAAACGTAAGATCACAGAAAATAAGTTTCTATAATCCAAAACAAGTTAAAAATTAAACAGGGATTCAAATTACAAGGGGTTGGGAAGGTACCTCCTCGGTATCAATCACTTCCCAATGCCCATCTTCAGAAGATTCAAAATACACTCTCTTATGGCCAGGATCATGTGCGTCACATGGACCCAAGAATAGCCAATACCTATTGTACCTACGGTCAGACCCTAGAAAGATGGATTGCATAGGGTGCAAATACACCTCAAAACCACTTTCATTTACATCTTTCTCTTTTCTAGGAAATTGGTCCTTTCCATCTAAAATTGACACAGAAGAATCAACTGGGAAGAACCCAGATGACCTCTGTATTTCTTTTGCATTGCTCATCTGTCCAATGTAATCCCAGGATGGCCTAGGCAAATTATTCTGGTTTGAAGATGATCGCTTTATTTTAGCTCCGGAACCAAAGTGATGTATGCGAGGGGCAGATTCTTCGGTGGTTCTTGATGGATCCTGACAATGATAACAAGAGGAGGAGAAAGGAAAAGTATCAAATATACAACTATCAAAACCTTCATCTGGAGGATAAAATTGAAAATATACATATAAATATGGAGGCAATGGAATAAATTGTATTGCATGAAGCGCTAGGTGTAATGGTAAGTACAGTCCAGTCAAAATATGAGCTATAGGGATAATCACAACAGAACATAATGCCACTATGCTTATCCATGGAAAATGCAACACAGGAAAAAAGAATAGCACATTTAATCGATAGCTTATAACACTCAATGAATTAGATTTAAAATGAATTAATTCCAAAGTTAGTTAGGGAAATTTAATTTGCTGACCTGACTTTCAGAGTTGGCAAAAACTAATCCCAGGTATCATATAATTAATTAAGGTGTAACCATATTCATCATAGATGATTGATTTCTTTTTATTTCATCAACCAACTACAGACAATACAACCAAACCACCAGAAGTCATGTAATAGCCCCTTTCAAACATCTGTTTCTTAGAAGAGATAAGCTTCACCTAAACTCAGAAACATGATTTGTCACATTTCAGGATGTTCAAGCTCAGGATACACATGTTACCTCTCTTCTAATGCTAGATCCAGCACTGAGAAGGTCAATCAAAGCCACCAAAGCATTCAACTTTTCTTCAATGTTCAAATCGGAATATTCATCTTCCATAAGTCCCAACATCCACACCTCTCCTTGATGGCTCTCATCAATCTCATTGTAAACAATTAGTGAATTACTTTTACTTTTCTGATAATTATTTTGCTTTGATTTTCTTGGACTAGATGAATCATACTCAGAGTCACTGCTGTTACTTGTTCCATCATCATCAAAGTCATCATGGACACTCCCAGAGTCCATATCTGACTGATAACCACTGCTTGCTATAGAAGCATTGATGCGTAGTCGATAAGTAGATGGTGATATTTTCTCAAATAAAGTAATATCACTTGAAAGAGTTGAGCATATAGATAGTTCTAGTCTGTCAGTTGTGCTGGCAAGATTCAACTCAGCAATCTTCAAAATAGATAACAAACATACATCAGTAAATCGATAAAAATCACCACTAAGAATAATAGGAAGTAGGAACATTTCTCCTCCGTTTGGATTCTATCTTCAGCATTAGAAACTTACTTGAGAAGACTTTGCTAGGTCAGAAACTGCCATCCCCCTATTTCCTTGCTCTGACAGGAGTCTAAACAATTCACCCTTCAAAGTTCTGGGACGGAGACCATACTTCAACATAAGGCTCATTTCCTATGAATTAAAATACGTTACATTGCTTCCACTGATCTTTGCCACAAGGATTCTTTAGAATTAGCAAGTTACAACTTTTAGATCATCATTTGTTGAATAAATCTAGAGAACTGAAAGGAGAAAATAAAATAAAGATACACTATTAACCTTGTTAATGCCTTCCCTACGAAGTGCACCTTGCTTTGAACCATAACCAGCTGCAACCAATATCTGACGGAGTATCTCTGACCATGTTAGAGGATTGAGAGAATTTTTCCAGAACTCCACAATGGACTTTTGATTTTCAACCTGTAAAAGGATAAATTAATAATCATAAAACTGCAAATTCAGGTGGCATGAAAACTAGGGTAAAACTTGAAAAGGAAAACAAAAGAAACACCCGTTTCTACCTCAGCCCAAAAAAAAGAAAAAGGTGCAGACGATGAACAATCCACAAAACGGAAGGAAATCAAGGAGCACTAAGTAATTCATTTCCAAAGAAAATATATATGCATTCATGTGTGCACAGCATCTGATTCCAATCAAGTATGTACCAGTCATATACCAACACTAGGAAATCACCTGGGTGTAAATTTCAAAAAGTAAACACAGTAGCTTTAGGTTTCAAATCAATAAGGCGGCATATTTCAATTATTTCCCAGTTTTCCAAACAGAAAAGGATGCATATGAACATAAAACTAAGTTTTCTCAGATTCTAGAAAAAATCTCTACTTCCTCAACAGGAGAAGCCCTACTAGCCCTACTATCAAGAGTGGTCATTTTGCATCGTTCATTTTATGTACTCACCGAGTGGAGTAGTGCAAGAAATTTGCAAGATATGCTTGAATGAGGCAAGAATTCACTACACGTCTCTGTTTCCACATTGCAGATAAGAAATTTAAGAAGGGCCACATGAATTTTTCCAAGCAACAAAGAATCCTGAAATACATTTAAAGAAACATAAATCAACACAAGCAGGTTTGAGTATAACTAACTGAAATAGATGCAAAAACACCAGTTAAATACAAGATAAGTACACAATCCGATATGAGGAATATACCTTCTCATGGAATGCTTGAGCAAATTCATCAAGAGTGAAGGGACATATATCAATATTAACACAATATGTATAGAGAAAGTGGAATGCCTGGAAACAAAACATCACATTTAGTTAGCAGCATATTTAACCACAGAAAGATATATAATCTGTACAAAGAGAAGAAAAAAATTCAAATAACTTGCTTCTAAATCAAATTTAGGACCACACTGCAATTTAAAAGATTCCAATGTTGAAATTGGCTACAACTCTATGGATATGCCAAACATAAATCATGTGATTACATTGAACAGCGAGTGTTCCAATGATTAATAGATGGATTCGTGTAGGAAAAATATAAGAAATATCAACTAGTACTAGAACTTACATAAACTAGGGAATGGGCAGTTGACTGTTGTTAGGCTCCTAGAAATTCAGATTTCAGGTCTACATTTCAACTTGGGACGCTAGAATTTCATATTTGGATATAGCTGGATTTTTTAAGTTTGATTGATAAAAATTTAGGCTACAATTTTAGGATTTAATATAGCTTGAATTTTAGGTTTGATATGAGTAGAATTTAGGATTTTGGTTGCTAGAAATTCAGGTTAAAAGTTCTGGAATTTAATGAGGTAAACAAGTAATAAAGTAGGAAACTAGAGATCGCTCATAGGGTCTAATAATTACTCTTAAAAAAAGCATCACACCTTTAATTAAAAACTCATTAAGTTTATAGAAAAAATTCAACGGCTTATTATTGAAGGTTTGAATATGCATATATAGAAACGTTGTTAGAATCCTTGTTCTAATAGTAAAGGGATTCTTAACTAAAATAGCCAACACAAATTTGAGTCTTATTTAATTAAGAATTCTATAAGTTTAAATTTTAAACAATTAAGATAACATGTCTAACTTACTACTACTAATCTAATTAAGAAACCAAGCATAAACCTAATTTTAACCCTTGTTTTTATTGTCAACTCAACTCCCACCAAATTAAAGCTTGCGAGTGATTATTTACCCTCTTTTATTTCTTTTATAAACTCTTAGTTCTTTTGCATCAATTGTTCCCACTTTGGCTGAAGTTGTCCTCAACGTAAAATGCAACAAAAACATATCATATAAGCTCATATTCAACTTTTGAAATTCAAATTCTAAAACCTGACCACTATTAAAAATTGATCTTCCTTTTCATTTGACAAGAAACTGTAAATATCCACCAAATCTTATGGCTACAATCCGTTTATCAAGAACATCCTCTATCTCCTCTTTAAGAAGAGAAACGGCTAAAATTCTCAAAGCTATAGAAGGATATTTTGTATCACCATAACCATGATAAATAGTTAAGTTTACAAATTTAAAAATAGGACAAATTCCCATGCCATTTTGTAATTTCAAAACATAAGCCTCAGTACCTATCTTCTTAAGGATCTTATAAGGTGCAGCACCTGTGAATAAAGATTTTTGTATTTTCCTTTCTAAAAAGCTCTTGACACCATCACCATATCCCTTTCGTTAAATTTCAACAATTGACTATGTTGATTACCAATGGTACTAACAAGTCAAGTTACTGGTTATCTTTCCTTGTACCTCATCGTAGATATCCCTCGCATTGTGCAAAACCTTTAGCTTCAACATTAACCGATGTTTCTTGGTTGAATTCTCGAAACTATCTCAAGAGGACTCTTACAAGTTGACCTATTTATAAAACTGTTGTACGCAAATTCTTCCATAGGAAGAATTAGGTCTCAATTACTCAGTGTCCTCAATCAAGCATCTTAACAAGTCCCCCAAGCTTCTACTCACTACCTCTATTGATCCATCAATTTGTCGATAGAAAGAACTCGAAAACTAATTTTTCATAGAATTCTCCATAAATAACTCAAACTTCACATCACAATTAGAAATAATGTTTAAAGGTAATCCATAGAGACGTACAGTCTCTTTGAAGAATAGCTTAGCATGTGGACATCATCATAAGTTTTGACCATTGTATTTGCAGATAGTTTCATAACAAACCACATGGCTTCTATGCCATATATGCATTAGGAACATATTGTTGTTTCATGCTATCATTACAAAATGTTGACTTTGCAAGTACACTCACAGCTTCTCCTTTACTCATATGTTGTGTGAATTTCAAGTCTTCATTCAAATCTAATTGTCCTTCATCACTCGCTACAACGTAATCTTCATCAACCTAATTTCTTGCTTTCTCAACATCAATGGTATCTCAAGTTTTGAACCCAAAAGCTTTGAAACTGTTAAAACTTGTGAGTTAATCTTTTCAGTTTCCTATCCTGTTATTTTAACTTCTTGTCCTATTTTTTCTACCTGTTGTCCTATCTTATCAGCCTATTGTTCTTGTATTTTAACTTGTTCATGTGTTTCAGCCTATGGTTCAAGTGTTTCAGTTTGTTGTTTAAGTGTTTCAACTTATTATTTAATTGTTTCAACTTTAGAGTTTGTCATAGAATCCATTTCCTTCTACTTGTCTTCATCTTTAACCCCATGATCATCTCCCACTGTCAAACTCTCCATGTCATCAAGTACTTGAATCAGTTTCACGACTCAAAACAAACACTTTCTTTGAGGCAATGTCTGTTAAATTTGAGGAATCAAAAATCAATATATGATTTTTAAAACAGATTTTCCCTTGCACTTCATCCCATTGATTAATATCAATCCCTTCATCTTGCTTATTAGTACATTGTCCATGTTTAGCATCAAGTAAGGGTTGTTGGTATCCATGATTATTTCTTGTGGGACTTTTGAATCTTATGGCACAAATTTTAAGGTTGTCAAACCTGTCCAAAAGTTGGAGAACACACTTTCCTATAGGAGTTGCTAAATGAAAGTTGATTTCTAGAGCTTCTATATGCCCTTCCGCTATGTGTCGCCATTGTGAATCAAATCTCCAATACCAAATTGATGTAGGAAAAATAGAAGAAATATTAACTAGTAGCTAAAACTCACACAAACTAGGAAATATGGGTTACTGAATTAAAATTTCAAGTCTAAATTTCAACTTTCTTTTTGAGAAAAGAAACTTAGGTTTCAACTTGGGATGATAGAATTTTAGATCTAGGTATAGCTGAATTTTTAAGATTTGATTGTTTATTTTAGTGATTGGTATGGCTGGAATCTTAGGTTTAATATAGCCAAAATTTAGGATTTTGGTTCCTAGAAATTCAAGTTAAAAATTCCAAAATTTAGTGAGGTAAACAAGCAATAAAGGATAGGGAACTATGAATAACTCTTAGGATCTAAAAATCGTTCTTGGAAGAAAGCATCACCCCTTCTAATTGAAGCTCAGGTTTATAAAAAAAAATTCAAGATCTCATTATTGAAAGGCTGAATAAACATATGTAAAAAAGTTTTTAAACCCTTATCCTAGTAATAAAGGGATTCCTAACCAAAATATCTAAAACAAAATCGAATCCTATTCTAATAAGAATTCTATAAATTTAATTCCTAAATAACTTGTATAACATATTGTACGAAAGTGGGAATAATTTCCACTGTAGTATTGAATAGAAAACATACGGCCATATATAGCCTATTACAAGAGAAGTTTAAATCTGGAAATATATCCAGATATATCTAATCTAATCTAATCTGATCTAATCCCTTAATTTAAAGGATTTGAACTTATTCTATATGATCTATATACAGCCTATATCTTAATATAATCTAGATACAACTGTATAGTATCTGTAGAAGAATATTAGCATATCACCAACAATTTGTTTGATTAAGGGTCTGACTAGCTACATCAAATCCTTTGTTTTAGTTATTCTATTCCAACTCTGTTTCATTAAATATCATCCATATATTTATGTAGGGTCTACACAAATGTGTGGATGAGATACATGATAAGAACGTCATAATCAAAACAGAAGATCTGACCCCTGATTAGTAGTTGATACATTAGAATAAAGGTACTCAAGATAAATATATTTTACTTTTATTATATAATTGATGAAAATTATTAATCAGAGTGGCACTCGAACGAGATCGGGACAAATTATGTAAAACTCACGGACAAGTTATGGGCAGTGTCTGCCTGGATTAATAGAAAAAAAAAAAAAAACTGGACAAGAACAAAGATATCCCCTAGTCCAGTTTGCAACATGAGCCACATGTCCTGGATTTTCTCTGAGATTGTGATCTTGCAATACCACTTAGCTGTTACCCTCTTTATCATTCACAGAAAATATCCAGTCTTAGCTGCTTAGGGTGCTACTAGTTATTGAAGCTCTTATTCGGTTGTATTGTACAGAGCTTCAAAATGGCTGCTTTTTCTTCTATTAGCTCGCGTTCATCATCAGCTTCTTCTTCTGCTTTCTTTTATCATAACTTCCAATCATCAGTTCCGAATTTCATGTTAAGATCGGCAGAAGAATCCAGGTTGCACTTCTTCACTGTTAGATCAGTTGGTTGTATAAAGGGAAGGTCATCATCCCGGGAAAGTACGAAAGGACTAAAAGTCTTGTGCGCAGCGACAAAACCTGCAAAATCACCCGGTACTTGGCTTTTTCTCAAAGCTCAACAAATTTGGAAGTGTCTGCAAAGGGCTCTAAATCGAAACATAATATCCAACTTGAATCTTTAATCATTGTAATCTTGTATAAGGCACTTTTTGCGCAATAAATTGTTGTACCTATGCAGGTTTCTTAACCAGCTCGCCCAGACGGCTTGTAGCTCTGGGATTTATTTGTTATAGACCTAGTTCCTCTAGAGTATTGCTCCTGAACATTATTTTGTGGCTATTATATTCTCGTAATTTCCAGAGAATTTATGAACTTGCTCATTTTCCGTTTTCTGTTTGTGTTTTTGTTGTGGAGGGTTTAGCTGAAGAAGAATGGAAAGTCAAGAGGGAACTTCTTCTACAGAAAAAGGTGTTTCTATGTTTATACATATATTCATTGGATGACTATGTAACTCAGCTTATGCTGTACAAATGTAGGGTTCTTAATTTTAACAATGCAGGAACTAAAGTTCTTGTTTGCAGGTCAGAAGTGTAGACGTGAATGAAGCCTTGCGTCTTCAGAAGGAGAACAATTTTGTGATTCTTGACGTCCGTCCAGAGGCGGAATTTAAAGAGGTTAGTATTCAGAAATAAAACTGCAAAGCCAGTATGCGGAGAAAGAAAGATGAAGGTGTGTCTCATTCCATGAATTATGTTGTCCATGTAGGGTCATCCACCAGGTGCTATCAATGTACAAGTTTATAGGCTTATAAAGGAGTGGACAGCATGGGACATTGCTAGGCGTGCAGCATTTGCATTTTTTGGCATCTTTGCAGGCACTGAAGAAAATCCAGAATTCATAAAAAGTGAGATTCATATAATACCCCTGATTCTTTAAAACAATTGCATTAGTTTCTCAGTTTCTTGTATAGTATAACTAACCAATGAAACTACATTGTGTAATAGCTGTGGAATCAAAGATAGATAAAAATGCCAAGATCATAGTGGCTTGCACAGCCGGAGGTACAGTGAAGCCATCCCAGAATCTCCCTGAAGGTCAACAGTCCAGGTCTAACCAATTCTCATTCTAAAACCTGTTTAACCTATCTCTTACATCTGTTTTATAATGGAAATTTTGTTTATTCTCTTTAGTCCGTTGATCATTAAAAAATGTCCATATAATTTGCCGCATATAGTTTAATCTAATTGACACTTTTTATATCTCTGAGGAAGATCTATATTAAAGGCTTCACTTTTCTGTCTTTTGCAGATCACTTATAGCAGCCTACTTGTTAGTACTAAATGGTTATAAGAATGTCTTCCATTTAGAAGGTGGACTATATACATGGTTCAAAGAGGGGTTGCCAGCAGTTTCTGAAGAATGAAGCATTATCTGGATTCAGTATGGGGCTTGTTTAGAAGCTCGGACTTCTGTCCCTAGAGAAGAGGATTTAGTATTTGCGCTTATCCATAGCTAGAATGTATGTACCTAGACTGATCGCAACTAAATTGCTCAAAAGCCGGTTAAATTAGAACCAACTAGCACTCTGATTTCAAGAATGAGTACAAAAGGCATGACGTAGCAAGCTAAGTTGAAGGTTTTTTTCTATCAACTTAACTTCCATGTAACCGGGTCATTATGCTTCAGACAAGCTAGAATGGGCGCTCGTGTCCTTTTTAATACAGATCAAGAGAGGATATCTTTATAGAAAAGAGACAGAGAACGATGTTGAGGCTATATACCCGATTGATCTCTTCAATAGTTTTGTTCAAATGATGTTAATACAATGAGAAATCCTCAAAAACTGTTTACAAAGCTATCTAATGAGCAAGTTTTATACCTAATAATAAAACTCTCAATATCTACAAGTATTTAGGATCATATTCTGTAGTATAAGAGGTTAATGTTCTGACGAAGATTATGCAATAGCTAACAATTTAAGCCTAACATTGTCTAAAGTATTCAGAAATTGGTATGAATTAAATTTAAATAACAAAAATTGAAACAAATAAATAAAACAAAGCAAGTAATCAAACAATAAGTGAAATTTTCTTAGGAATTATTCTTTCCTTAATTTAATTCCTTTAATCTTATTAATTCAACTTATGTGCTTGATCGTGGATTTCTTTGTTTAATGATGATAGATGTGGTGATATTCGTGGTAGGCTGATCTCTTTTCTTGAGAATTAATGCAGCTATTTATTTGAATATGCATGATTGAGTTACGGATATGTTGTCTTATTTATTACTGTGATTTCTGAACTGAATAAATGTAATAAATGGCCAAACTTTGCATCATTTTAGTGTTAAATGAAGATTCAAGAGATGAAGTTTAATACGAATCGAGAAACCAAGGACACTTATGTTAAGAACTAGAAATATATTAACTTAAGTGGTAATTGGTAGTCAAGTTTTCATTATCAATTCGGATAGTAACTTGTTGAATACGAAAGTTAGACTAGTCCTTTATTTAAATCGATTTAGAACCTAACTATTAATTTTAGTAAGAAAACAATCCAATTATTTTCCCTTAATCATACATAGGAGATCAAATTACTGAAATTAATTCTCAAGAGTTTTTCTACTTTGATTAATCTATTTGTTTTTGCTCCCAATTGATTTCATCAACTTTTCAATTTAATTTTGTAATTTTTCTCAAAAGCTTTCACTCATCAATCGGGATAGAATGTTTAGGAATGCATTGTTTTTGTTTTTATTTTTAATTCAAACTTAATTTAAGTTGACCAATTTCACCTCCGTGAGAGACGACCCTAAGCTATGAACTACAACTATCTCGTATACTTGTGAGTAGGATAGCCTAAGTCTTTTTAGAACTTTTTGGGCATAATAAGTTTTTGGCGCCATTACCGGGGAGGTGTTTAATGTTTTGAACTTGAACTATTTTGATTGTTTTTATTTGCTAAAGTAATTTTGATTGTTTCGTCGATTGTTTTGTTTGTTTATACATACATTTTTGTCATATTATTTCATTGAGTTGTTTTAATAATTTTCTTATTAATTCACTGTTATTTTTATTTGGTTTATGCGAGGAAGGAGGTCCCAGGAAGGTGAACTTGCTCCCTTTATTAACAACGTACATCGGATAAGAGAACTTCCAATAGACTTTGAAGACAATCTCGAGGGATTCAAACCAGAAGATCAAGAGATGGGTGAAAGACAGCTAGTAATGAAGGAGTATGCCAAACCAGTAATTGGTACTGCTACTTCATGCATTTTCCTGGGAGAGGCAACCAGAAACTATGAGTTGAAGATTATCCACTACAACATGCTGCCATCTTTCTATGGGGCTCGCAATGAAGACCCTTTAAACTTCATTCGAGAATTCTATACCACGCTCCAGATGTTCCCGTTGGATGGCCTAAATGAAGATCAACTCAGGATGAGGTGCTTCCCATACACATTGAAGGATCGGGCCACGACATGGCTAATGACCCTTCCACCCGGTTCATTGACTACATAGGAGGAGGTGTGAAACAAGTTCATAGAAAAGTTTTATTCCCATTAGAAGACTTCTGAATTGTAGACAAAGATAGCTACCTTCACTCAGATGGAGGGAGAGCCATTCCATGAGGCGTGGGAATGCTTTCAACTCCTGCTCATTCAGTGTCCACACCATCATTTTCCATTCCACATGCAAAACTAGTTCTTTTATGATGGATTGACATAACAATGTCAATATACGGTGGACAATGCGGCAGGAGCCGCGATGGGAGAGAAGACGGTCGAAGAAACATATGAGATCTTCGAAATATTGAGGGCCAATTTCTCAACAAAAGAACGTGAGGGGAAGAAGAGCTAGAATTCATTAAGTAAGCTCGAATCAAGAATTGACTATGCAGTTAGCTGGGTTGATGAGGCATGTGAAGATGTTAATTATAAGGCTACCCCAAAATGTTCCAAATCAAGAGGTATGTGGTATATATGGAACTTGTGGTCATAGAGCTAACGTTTGTTCTTATTCATGTGAGCCTTTTGTAGAAGGGGAGGAACAAGTGAACTTACTCAACGATTTTCAACTAAGGGAGCGAAATGATCCATACTCAAACACCTACAACTCTGGTTGGACAAACCACCCCAATTTTTCATGGAAGACCAATAATCCATCAGTACAACCCCAATAATAATACCAAAATTTTCTGAGGCCGGATTATTACCAAGGGCAATCCTTACTTCAAAACTGACCAAGCAAGCCTTTTTTAGAGGAAAGCCTGAATGCGTTTATTTAGGTCACAACAAAAATTCAAGAAATGAACAACAAGATGTTTAATTCTTTGGAGGCATCTGTGAAGAGGATTGAGATCCGAGTAAGGCAACTCGTGGTTCAATTGCACAACAATCAAAAAGGGAAGTTGCCCAGTCAACCAGAGCAAGCACAAGTTGTCACTATTCCGAGAAGTGGTAAAGTAATCGATAAGCATGTTTAGATCCCTTCTAATCTTTCTGGTGCAGGTAATCAAAAGGAGGAGAGCCTCCCTAATGAAAAAAGTATGCAGAATGGAGGAAGTAATGGGCATGACAACCCTTCAAGTCAGGTTCAAAAGGATAAAAAACTGGGGCATGCAACTAACTGCAATGAAGGACCAAGATTGCATAAGGCGACTAAACCTTATAGACCACCGATCCCATATCCGAGCAGCCTTAAGGAATCGAAACAAGATAAGCAATTTTCTGATCTTTATAATATGTTTTCCAAAGCTAATATTAACCCGCCTTTGTTAGGTGTGATAAGCAACATTCCAACTTATATGAAGTTCTTTAAGGAACTAAGCACCAAGAAACGGAAGTTTGAGCCAAACAAGAAGGCAATAATTTCAGAGGTTGCAAATGCAGTGCTACAGTAGCAATTACCCGACAAATTGAAGGATCCAAGGAGTTTTCTTGTGTAAGTATCAATCGGTAATGGTGATGAGATTAAGGGTATGCTTGACCTTGGGGCAAGTATAAACCTTATGCCTCAATCTACTTATCATAAACTGGATCTAGGACAATTAAGACCAACCAATATGTGCCTACAATTAGCTGATAGATCAATCCGATATTCGAAAGGAATAATGGAAGATGTGTTGGTGAAGGCTGGCGGATTAATTGTCCCTGTAAACTTTGTGGTCTTAGACATGGGGGAGGTTAAACAACAAGGGAAGGAGCACGCCATACTCCTAGGGAGGCCTTTTATGGCCACTACTAATACCTTGATTAATGTGAAGAACGGAAAGCTAAACATGATTGTTTAAGAAGAAATAGTAGAATTCTGAATCTTTAATCTTGAACATGTTCCTACAACTAATGTTTATGAAGAATGCTCTCATGTTGATCAGTTTAATCCTGCAAACTTTGATTTTGTGTTGTAGGAAGAAGAAGAAAAGAACCTGAGCTTGGTGAGGGGCATTAATAAGTGTTGTCAATTGCTGGACGATGCTACTGTAGGAGAGGTTTGAAAACTTTTAGAGAAGAAAACCCACGAAGAGAAGGCAATAATGGAATCGATCACTAACTGCGCGTCGTAACACTAGTCAAAATAAAATAACTAGATTACTACTGTAGCAGTAACGAGTCTAGGTCGATCCCACAAAGAGTGTGTGTAAAGTTTATGGAATGAAATTAACTGGTGTTTAGGAAAAACGTGGGGTTTTGGATTTTTTAAAGAAGAAAATAAAATGAAACTAACTAGTAAAAACAAATTAAAGAAAACATGCAAAAATGATAAATTGGGGAATTCGGTAGGAACCCGATTCTTAGGTTCAATCTCGACCTACGCCCTGACTAAGCATATTTTATTAATTCGTTGTTCTTTAACCTCTCCTAGAAACTATTGATCGTGGGTTAATAATTAACCCGAGTTTTCCCTTAAGTTTTTGTTTAATCAAGATACGATCGTTAATTAAACCTAACTACCGAACAACCTAGGATACGATCTCTAGATTTAATTAGGCAGTAGCATTACGAATTA
>JANITX010000010.1:14637341-14648799 GCA_027564395.1 Erythroxylum ulei | reverse complement strand
TATGATCTATATACAGCCTATATCTCAATATAATCTAGATACAACTGTATAGTATCTGTAGAAGAATATTAGCATATTACCAACACATATTTTCCACTAGGGTTGAAATTTCCTATCTAATAAGCAACCTAGCATAAACTAAATTTCAACCCTTGGTGTCTTTCTTATCAACATAACTCTCAATCTTCATCCCAACAAATTAAAGCTTTTGATTGACTAATTTGTGCTCTTTAATTTCTTTAATAAACTCTTAGTTAATTTGCATCACAGATATAACTTAAGGTTGTGATAAGATACCTCAGGCAATATATGAGTATCAGATGAGACAATCACAAGTATCATTTACCCAAAATGCATAAATAATGCAAGGAAAAAACACTAAAAAGTTATTCAGATTAATACACCTTAAAAAGTTTCTTGACACTCTCCAAGGAAGAATACCAAGGCTGCATTGTAAATGGTGGCTTCATCTTAACAACATCAGGAGGAAACTTGGGAAGTAAATCTGGGAAATTAGAGTGAGAAAGGAACTTGAGTATTCACATTTACAATCAGATGTAAAAGGGTGGGAGATGCAGTCAGAAGTAAAAAAGAACAAAACAAACCTTTGCAAAGTAAACAACCATCCAATCCATTGGCAAAACAATGATCAGAACAACTCGTTGGATTTGGTCCAGCTTGCAACTCTCTCAGCTCCAATTCTTCATCATCTACTAACACTTCAAATTGCTTGAGGCGTTCCAGAAATAACACTCCTTCAAGAGCAAGTTCACATTTTTCCTTGCGTGGCTCCATTTGAATTGTCTTCGTTTTAGAACCCACCTATAGAAAACCAACAATTCATCTTCACAGCTCCAAATCTAAATTGCCTAATACCATAAAATGCTTACCTCTCTACTTTTAACAAAAGGCTTCCTCACATTCGGTGCTCTTTTTCTCAACCTTGTCTGATAGGAAAAAAATGCAAGAACTATGAACAAGATTTTTCAAGAAATCAATTGAAAAAAAGGAAAATTGCATAAATTTCCTAAAATGTACAAAAGAACAGCAAGCAAGTGCAATCATTCATCAAAAGAACTAGTATGTCTTAGGAAATTGAGATTATATGATTGACCATTAGAGGGATTGTTTGTCGTCGGTTTTTGCTCTGCCGGAATTTTCTTGAATCAGGAGTTGATACTGGGTGAGCGTCATTTATTTGTCTATCAAAGAAGTTGATGTCAGTAGGTAAATCCCCACCATTAGGATTTACAGCACGCCATACTGTCATCAAGCCTTTTCCTATACCGTGTTTCTTCGTTGAAGCATTCTCAACGCAGTTCTGACAAACAATGACAACACAGTGACACCCTTAAAATGACGTGCAAAAGCATACTCAAGAAAGAGGAAGGAGAGTTGTGGCCTAATGTTGAGAAAGGAATATTAGTGGCATCATTTCACCAGTACCTGTCTTCTTTTCTTTGCTTTTTGGTTCCCTTGACAAGCAGAAATAGATTTTCTTGAATCTAATAGTAAAGGAGTATCAGTACGCATTAAAGAAAAGATAAAAGACAACAAAAAAATTAAAAGAATGTGATAGAAAATTTCAGACAAAAAATATAAGAAGTAAATGTCAAATGTTAGTAAACTTCTTTTATCACTGAAAAAAGGAAGACCACTAATAAACAAAACAAAAGAAAACTTCCATAATCTTCAAGTTATGATCTCCTATTAACATCGTAGTTATAATTCTCCAATAGTGAAGTAAATAAATGTATGTTCAGATAAAATAGTTTTTGATAAGCAAAAGTCACAAATTTGAGACATTGATTTCATACCTTTACAAACGGGTGATGTCATTGAGGGAAGTGTATCAAACTCCGCACCGAGAGGAGGACCATCCTTGCGAAAAATCTTGCCCAATATGTAGCCTGGAGTCAACAAATCCTGAAGAAGAATTTGGTTTTTTCTCTTCTTCATCTGCCTGTCCCTGAACTGCGTTAAAGTGTCATACCTTGAGGATGAAGTGGTGTTAGACTGATCTGTATCACAAATTACAGCACACTGTTAGACTGATATGTATCACAAATTATGGCACACTATTGGTTAACAATCTCTCTACCAGCAGATGAAACTGAAAATGTATGTCTTGTTAATATGTGAATGTGTTGCTTGGGTAGGGATGTAAAACATCTCTACCTTTGTCTCTCCTCCTCTTCGAAACAAACCATCCACAAACCTGCTTGTATGTCAAACCCAAGATTGCAGCAAGTTCTTGAATAGCATTATGTGACGGATACCTATGCTCTGCTTCAAATAACAATTCCAACTTAGAAAATTACATATTACACAAGTAAACCTCTCATTCAAAGCAAAAATAAAAAGTAGAAAATAGAAAATAGAAAACAAAATAATTTGATTGTCAAAATTACATATTACACAAGTAAACCTCTCATTCAAAGCAAAAAATAAAAAGTAAAAAATAGAAAATAGAAAACAAAATAATTTGATTGTCATTTAAGTAAACAAAACAAGCAACAACCTCAGTGAAGAAACTGAAATAAAAAATTCCAGCACAAAATAAGCAAACAAGATCAATAAAATCATAACGTACAAATACAGGGAGTGAAGACTCTAGTGTTCATGAGAGAGTGCACGATAAAATAAAATTCAAGAAAGACAAAGAGTACAAAACCGGCGTAAAACTTCTCTAGGGCTTGAAGCTGAAGCGGCGATTTCCTCTTCAGCTCCATAGTCTCTCCACCTCTCTGTCACTCCCTCTAATTAATGCTTCAATCCACGTAGCAAAATCGCCATAGTCTGACAACAGCAAGCAACTCATTATCAAAATCCACTCCAGAACAGAACTAGCAAAATGAAAAAAAAAAAAAGACCATTGGAACATAAAAAAGAGAAAAGAGAGAGAGAGAGAGAGAGAGAGAGGGCAAGAGAAGGAGAAAATAAGAAAACAAGATGTAGAAGAAGCCAGAATTCAAAACACAGTTTTTACAGTGACCTTCAACTCTCCTCTAATAGCCATTAGTTCTAAAGGAAGACAAAGTGAACCTGATAATGAATTCAAAAACACACAGACTTAAAACACACAAGCAGAAGCAACAGACTGAAGTAGAGAGAGTGGCGAAAGGGAGGATAAGAGAATTACTTAGGAGGATAGTAAATGGAGAATGGAGAGGAGATGATGATATAAGGGTGGTGAGATTCCAGAAAGTAAGGTTTTGTTTTGTAGGGTTTTGGGTTTTATATATATATACATTTTAAAATTAAATTACAAATTAATACTTAATTTTATTTACATTTTGTGTGGAAATCGTTGTTTCGTATGAAATATAAATATATACATATGTATTCTAATGGCCCGACCGGTCCAACCCAACCCAAACCCCCTCCCGCCACCGGCGTCGGCATCGGCCATCTCACGTTCGCTGATAAAAGAAAAAAGAATAATGGATGATCAACGTCCAACCCCTACACGCCCATCTCTTAAAACCAAAACCCATTTCAACAATTTCCCTTCTTGGAAACACAAGCTGAGGGAAATTTGCTGCAGAAGGGTGCGCGAGGAACGTTCCCGCTTGCTCTGGAAACTCAGATTACCGGCTACTGCTGAATCTCTCGATGACAAGGTTCCCTTTTTCGTTATTCTTCTTTCCGCTCACTATTCGTTTCTTTCTTGTTGTGCATTGATAACTTTGTCAAGTTGTTTATTTTCTGTACGTGTTGTCCTGAATTGGGTCTTTCAATTGCTTTCCTTGTTTTTCAATGATTGGATGTTCGTGGTCCTGCACTTCATACACTACACCGTTGTTATGAACTCTGCTGTTCTTCTATCTTCATTTTGGCCGTGATGTCTGACTCTATTTGTAATAAGGTTAAGGAAACATAGGGCTACTTTTGCTTTGGTTTAGAAGAACCTTAATAATCGTAGAAGGGTTTGTGTCAATTTGAAGGACTCCCCTTCACCTTTTTTAATAGGTTATTTACCTCTACTTTTCCCTGGCTTTCAGGATTTTATCAAATCTGCTTTAAAGGACATAGTTTCTGAGGAACTGAAAAAGTTTGATGACTCATCTTTGAAAAGTTTTCCGAAAATAACTGCTCCAAACCCTGAGCTCAAGGACATATTATGGGAGTATGATGGTCTTCATAATTCATACCAAGGTGAATGCGAAGAGATATTGTTGGAAATGCAGAAGATTTTCTATGATGATCTAACAGCAGAGCCAACTAGTAAAGGTAAGTAAATATTGAGGTGGTGATAATTTTACAACGCATAAAGGGATTTTAATAGGGAACTAATGTTGCAGATTTGGACATGATGTTACATTTTACCTACCTTTGTTATCAGCATGCCTGTCTCAGCGTAGCAACTATGTATTGGAGATTTTTCCTTCATCACTATAATTGGAATTCCTTCATTTAAAGTACGCAGATTTATTCCTTTGGTGACAAAAGAATGATGATTTCCACTTCCTCCCATCACTTTGATCCTGGTAAAATGATAAGCATATGGAGACACACACCCATTCACTCACAAACACATTGATATGATTACATGTGAATATAAAGCTAATCTGTACATGGTTTATTGCTAAGCATTAGTATTTTGCCTGGTGTCTCTCTGTGCATTTGCATATGGTGATTAAGAAAGTCATCCTTTTGAGCTTGAATGTTTAGATTCATGCAGGTCCCGAAAACTGTACTGGAACTTGGGAAGACGAAGAAGATGAGTACTTGGCTCTTGCTGTTTTTGAGCACATGCATTTGAACAATGAGCAGGTAAAAGCTCTGGAAATGCAGAAGTTTTGTTCATTGAACTAAGTGGCAGTGAACTGCTTAAGATTTGGGATTACGTTTTTGTTTCTAAAATTATACTTTTGATATTGTTAATTCAAGTGTGGCATCAAATATGCATCGATAGACACATATTAAAAGTTGAAAGAAAAGGAATAGATTTACGATTTTCTTTGTTTTTCTCATTCTTTGAAATTGATGCTCATCAGTTGATCCATCTTTCCTTGTGATTACATTGTTAACTAATTAAGAACTTTGATGAAGTATCAAGAATCGATTTATATATAAGGTTTTAACAGTGTTGTTACTAATATCTATTCAACCTCGAACAAATGAAATTGGTAAACTTTCTGACATTGATTCTATGTACACAAGGCAATCTGGTGTCCCATCTGTAAGCAAGGGGAGCTGAAAGATGACCATAAGCTGATATATTGCACTCAATGTGAACTTCAACTCAGCAAAGGCGATGAGGTTCTGCTGCTCTAATGTTACTTTGTGTACTTTTGAATCATCAATATATTGAGGTTCATTTTATGACAATCTATCTCTTACCATTGCGTAATGCAATTGGCATAAAAAGCTGGTGGGACTTGATGTGTGCAAGTGATTTCAGTTCATTTTCTTCTGCAAACTATGTTTCTTTCTTTCTTTTTTCATCTCCCTGACTGACTTCCATAATGTTTATAGAAGATATGTGGTAAGAGTGAAGTCTTTCGATTTATGTCTTCGCAATCCAATGCTCTCCAACACGCTGCAATTCCGAATATATTATTTGCGTGGACAGTGGGTTTATATGACATAACCTCTCTTAAGGGTGTGGTTTATGCAAATAAACATTGATTTACCACCTCCGCTGTTTTTGTAACGTTTTGTTGATTTCCAAGACCTTGTTGTATGTCCTTCTTTGTATGTATAAGTCTCTTACTCTTGACTCCCAGGAAAGTGATGCCCTGGATGCATAGCTTTAAATATTGGCTGCCTAATTGTGTTTTTGCACAATCAGACTTCATTTATATTTTATAATGATAAAATGCACCACCTGACCAGTTACTGTGAACTGACTCTGCTTTTTTGTATTTTGGATCAGGTTAATTTGGATATTTTGAAGTCACGACTAGCTGAAGCCCATGCTGAGCATCTAGATCGGGGATGTAGATTGAAACCCGAATTTTGCATTAAAAATATGTTCGGTTTAACGGCATTATACATCTTCTGCCAAGGGTGTAACATACTTGAGGTTGTAATATAGTTTCAAGAATAGAGAACAGGGGAAAGAAAGTTGAAGATGTTTTGGGTTTTAGCATCTACTTATAGTTCCTCCAGATAGAATAACAAAGGGGGTTAAGTTAAATTGTTATTTTGTCGATTAAATTTGTATTCATATGTTAATTCATGGTAATATTTGCATATGTAGTGTTACCGGAGAACAAGGGTTGACTTAAAAAAGCCGAGCTGGTTGCAAACAGCAATATAGGGAGCTTGATCACCTGTTCCATAACCAAAGTCCTTTGCTTACTCTATCCTCCTTTAGTTTAGTTAATAACATGCCAATAATATTATTTTTTATAAATAAGATAATCCTAGAATCTTCTTAGGGGGAATTTAAGTTCTTTACATTTTAAGAGATATTATCAAGGGATAAAAGGTTGAGAGCCATTTCCTTTAAGTCTATAGCTGGATTTTCTCCTGTTAACATACTTGAATTCTCCTTATTGCTCTAGTAATGTTGATTCTCGAGTCTTAGAGAATCCAAGGTTCCTTATAAGGTTCTATAAGATGATTTATGGTGCCCTCCTTTATAGGATCCATTACTTAAGACTTCAATGTCTTCAGATACTCCATGAGAAGTAGGCATAGGAGTAGAATTCCTTTCTTGCAGCTTTGTGAAAAAGTCTTTTGTCTAAGAAATAACCAAATAACATCATTCTGCATTTAGCAGCACATGTTTTAAGAACTTTCAATCATGGAGAGATGAGAGAGGATGTTGAGTCCTTTGTATGAGGATGTTGAAGGAGCTAAAGAGGAAGCTGTTTGCACAAGTAGTGGAGAAGCTGACGAGGTATCTTTACCACAACCGAATGCATATGACGTAAGGGGAGGGGCCGAGTTAACCACGTTACTAATGGTATGTTAAGGAGAAGAAAAAGTATGATGTCAATGAGATATAACATCAGTGATTTTGTTTGTCAAGGATGAGGAAGGATTATAACAAGACGCCAAGGTGGTAAGTCTGGAAGGCGAAGCCAAGCGTGTAGGTAAGATGCCTATGACTGAAGGGAACTTGTTTACCTTAATTGAAGCTAAAAAGAGATAAGGTCAGAGGTGGTGGAGTAATGGTTTTGCTGCCTGTAGCCTAAGTTGTCACCATTCCCTTAAGGGAATAAAAATAACTTTATGGTTAGGTGGAAAAGATGTTAAAGTAAACAACATTGATCCTATCAAACTAAGAAATAAAGAACAGGGAGGGCAACCGGTTTATAGTCTGGCTTACTAATTTTGCAGCTCAGTTTGAGATAGGGAGAATTTCATTAGAATATTCACCTATAGGGTGCACCTCAATCCTCTTAGAGGATATGTAGGGGATTTGTTTCCCACGACTAGTGCTATAACTTGTTTCGATTTTTTCTCCCTTTTCATGAAAAAAAAGAACATATTGTAGGGAGAAGGTAGAGGTTTTTAGAGAAAAGGAATTTTAACTAATTATTGTTTTTGGTAATTTTGGTTTTACTTAGATCATATATAACGTTTTCTCTATTTTCAAAGAAAGTTTTAAAAGACTATCTCCTATTTTAGTTTTAGAAGATTGAATCTTTTTATATTTTAGGAATTTTTCAATTATTAAAATTTCTAAAGTTTTTTATTTTTATTTTGTTTAATATCTTACATACAAGTCCTTAAATAGAGATTTTATTCAATTTTAATCTAACAGGTCTTATTATGAGTTTTACTACTACTTTGTGGATGAACAATTTAAGAGAATTTCAAACAATAAAATATAAATGACTTTAGGATCTGTATGCATATAAAAATACTTGATAAATGAACCAAAAGTAGAAAAACTAGCAAAAATATGGCTTAAAACAAGTGAAATTTTAGGCTAGTGCTAATAAATTTCAACTTTGGCTTGCATAATTTCTCAACTCCTTGTGCAAAGTGGCACATGTCCTCTAAAGAACAAGATCCTTCAACAAAATTGTCCTAAAACTCTTGAAATTATTTCTTGACACATGGATCTTTATAGGATGGACCTGTAATCTTCCCAAACTCTCAATCTCCTTGCTCAAAATGACTTTGATCTCCAAATTTGCACCTTTTAAGTGTGTTATACTTAACTAGAACCAAGATCATCTATAGACAAAATAGTGCATCGAAAGGTAAGTTTTCATTCTTAATAATCAAACATTAAAGAGATAAATCATATATGAATCATGAATCAGATCTTGAATATAATAATAACTACATAGATGAAGCAAATAAATCACTTACCTTGAGCGGAATTCGTCATGATGAGGAGAGAAAGTTTTCAATAATCACAAACTAGTTTCTCTCTCTTAACCCTCTTTCTGTATGATAGCTTGATGGATAACTCAATACATAAATTCGTTGTTCTGTATTTGTTTTATCTGTACTTAATTAGGGTAGATAGAAGACTAGTTTATATACACTTCTTTGTTAACATTAAATCTTATATGTCCATCAAGTACTAAATTAATGGTAAAGATTTAATATACTATTAAACTAAGAAAACCCTAAACCAAATTTAATATACGTTGTAACATCAGGCCATATTGCTTACATTCTCCCACTTAGCCGGATGTTTCATTATTATATTTAATATTATAACATAAGGCTAGCAAAATTAAATCTTATAAACTGTTAACATCAAAAGCATCTCAACACAACAAATCACATAATGTGGGCTATGGTGGTCATACACAGCATAGTCGTATACTCCCTTCCAAATACTACTATATTAAGATCTTATTATGTTTAGGTTCATAAGTTGTATATAAACAACATACAGTCCACATACTTGTTATGAAAATACATACAAATTTCTTATTCAAACAATCATGTATACATAAACATCTTGAATAAGAAATATAAAATTTAGAAACATATTATTGTTGAGCTCAAGAATGCTAAATCATCATCATCATCAAACATTATTATCAATCATCAATACAACCAAGATCTATCCTAAACACATATTCTTTGAATGTCTTTGGTTGTAAACCCTTAGTTAGAGGATCTGCTACGATGAGATTTGTTCTAATAAGTTCTATATGCACTTTTTGTTTATAAATCTCCTCTTTAACAACAAAATACTTTAATTCTAATATGTTTTACGCCTCTAAAGTATTTGTCATTTTTAGATAAAAAGACTAATACAGAATTATCACAATAAATTTTCAGCAACTTGCTTACTATGTCGACAAACCTAAGCCCTAAAATAAAGTTTTACAATCACAATACATGAATTGTAGCCTTATAACGAGCCACAAATTCTACTTTCAACTGTTTAACACTTTGCCATGAGATTGCTCCTTTAACTAATAAAAAAAATTATCAAACATTGACTTTCTACTATCAACACATCCGGTAAAATCTGAATATGAATATTCAATCACTTCTAAATGATCAAACCTTTTATAAGTGAGCATACAATCCTTTGTTCCTTAAAGATATCATCCCTTTCTTTGCAGCCTTCTAGTGATCAATACTAGGATTACTTTGATAACTATCCAACATCCCTACTACAAAATTGATGTCGGTTCTAGTATAAGCTTGTATGTACATCAAACTACCAACAATAGAAGCATATAGTGTTTTTTCCATTTCCTTATGTTCCACATCATTCTTTGGACATTGCATAAGACTAAACTTATCTCCCTTTTGAATAGGAATTACATCTTCTGAGCACTTGCTCTTGTTAAATTTCCCAAGAATTTTCTCAATATAAGCTTTCTGAGACAATTCTAATAAACCTTATGATCTTTTACGAAATATTGAAATTCCAATCACATAATATGCCTCTCCAATATCTTTCATTTCAAAATTCTTAGAAAGAAATTCTTTAGTCTTATGCAACAAACCTAATCATTAGCCGCAAGCAAAATTTCATCAACATACAGAATTAGAAATATAAAATTACTCCTACTGATTTTCTGGTAAATACACCTATCAATAGTGTTTTCCTTAAAACTAAAAGAAGTAATGGTATTATTGAACTTAATATACCATTGCCTGGAAGCTTGTTTAAGTCCATATATTGACTTCTTCAATTTATACACCATACTTTCTTTACCTTCAAGTTGATCCATATAAATTTTCTCCTCAAGATCCTCATTTAAAAAGCTTGTTTTCACATCCATCTGATGTAGCTCTAAATCAAATTGAGCCACTAATGCTAAAATTATTCTCAATGAATCTCTCTTTGAGACAGGTGGAAAAGTCTCCTTCTAATCAATTTCATCTTTCTGAGTGTAACATTTAGCAACAAGTCTAACTTTATATCTTTCAACATTGTCATTTAAGTCACATTTGGTCTTAAAGACCCACTTACAGATAACTCGTTTAGAACCTTCTGGCAAGTCTACAAGATCCTAGACAATGTTTTGAGCCATTCATTTCAGCTCTTCTTTCATAACATCAATCCATCTTTCAGACTTATCGCTACTTATGGCTTGTGAAAATGATAAAGGATCATTATCATTGCCACAATCAAAAACCGACTCTTGCAAATAAACCATACAATCATCATAAGTAACCCACCTTCTAACCCTTATAGGTTTATTTAAAGCTATACCAACTGGTTTATTTGCATAAGTTGATGGTAAGTTGGGTTCTTTCTAAGGTTCTTCTTCATTATCCAAATCATTTTCTCGATTATTTTGATCTTCCAAGGTAGGAATAACATTTGTTGTGGTTGTGAGTTTAAGAATATTTATGGGTAATAGAACATCAACCCTTATTTCGTTAATATCCACAACTTGATTTTCAACACTCCCACTAACCTCACCATTCTCTAAAAATTTGGCATTGGTTGTTTCAATAATTCTAAAACTACGGTTTAGATAATAAAACTTGTACCATTTGGATTTCTTTAGGTAACCAATAAAGTAGCCACTAACTATTCGAGAATCCAATTTTCTTTCATGTGGATTATAGATATGTGCTTCTGCAAGATAATCCTAAACAATGTTGTATCCCGTTTTCAAAGCCCAACATTCGGAGACAAAACGAAACCCGTCATCCCACAATGGTGGCGTGCCCACAAAAGTTGAACATCAAACAATTAAAATTTAGAGAATCACAAGTCAAAAATCCAATCACATTTCATAAATAAATTTCAAAAGAATTTATACAACCTCACCACAGAATACAAAAAAATACAAAAATATGAAATACACACAATACAATTTAAATGCTTATGTTTAAATGATTCTAAATTACAAAAGTTCCTAAACTAACTTAATTACAAAAATCTTTAATTATCTCGGAGTTCCAACGCTTTGCAAGGATCGCTAATCTTCTCTTTCTGCACCTGAGGAGGGAAGCGTGAGGTGAGTTACACAGCTTAGTGGCTAATTGTTGGCCCCCGAAATTTTCTTGATGAATTAAGCATGATTTAAATGAATTATGAGATTTGATAGATTAATTT
>JANITX010000010.1:14537990-14551697 GCA_027564395.1 Erythroxylum ulei | reverse complement strand
GATGATGTTGTTGAACAATATAATCAATTTTCTCAGGTGAAGTTTGATTGATTTTAAATTATGTGTATATTTTATTTCTATTTTTTTTCTTATTATACTATTTTCATTAAACAGGTGAATTTTGGAAAGGTTGTAAGGAAAGAAAAGCATAGAGATGCTCTATTGCTTGGAAATTGGAGAAAAAAGAGTATTTTCTTTGAACTCTTATATTGGAGAACACTTAAGTTGTGATATAATCTGGATGTCATGCATATCAAGAAAAATGCATGTGATAACATAATTGGGACTTTTTTGAACATTGAGGGGAAAACAAAGGATACTATAAATACTTGTTTTGATTTAGAATCTATGGGTATACGTCCTGAGCTTTATGCAACGCCCACAAGTGATGGCAGATATGTATTTCGCCCTGCATGTTATACACTATCTAAAGTTGAAGAAAGAGCATTTTGCCAGTTCTTAATTGATCTAAAAGTTCCAGATGGCCATTATTCTAATATTTCTTGATGTGTGAGTCTTACTGAATGCAAAGTTTTTGGAATAAAATTTCATGATTGTCATATATTTCTTCATCAATATCTCCCTTTGGCTATATGTGGATTGCTGGGTAAAGAGGTGTGCGAAGCATTACTTGAGTTGTGTACTTATTTAAGAGAGATATTTGGTAAAGTTTTGCATTTTGATGATTTGCAAAGACTTGAAAAATCAATTCCTTTTAGACTTTGTAAAGTAGAGAAAATATTTCCTCCCTCATTTTTTGACATAATGGTGCACTTAACCATTCATCTTGTGAGTGAGGCTAAACTTGCTAGGCCAGTACAATATTGTTGGACGTATCCTATAAATCGATATTTGCATAGGCTTAAATCATATGTGAGAAATAAGGCGCATCCAGAAGGATCAATTGCTGAGGCATATATTGTGCAAGATTGCATGCATTTTTGTTCAAGGTATTTGCATGGAACTGAAACTCGGTTGAATTGTGTTGGAAGAAATGATGGGGGAAGTGATGCTCATTCTTATTCTGGGTTTCAAGTTTTCTCACAAGCTGGTAGGCCTTTGCTTGGAAACAAATATGATGAGTTGAGCTTAGCCGAATGGGCTCAAGCTAGAATGTATGTGCTAGAAAATTGTGAAGAAATCAGAGAGTTTGTGAAGCAAGTTCTTTTAACTCTTGAAGTTAGTTATTTTACATAATTTGTTTTGTGGTTTATATATTCTTGAAGTAACTACTAATATTTTACTTTCTTTTTTTTTATGTGAAGCATGTATAAAGAAAAACTCAAGAGGGAGGATCCTAGAAATGTAGAAAGAAGATATCAAAAAGAATTCCATCAGTGGTTCAAGAAATATGTAAGTACTATAAATATATTTTCAACTATAACTTTTATAAATTATAAATTATATAATATAAAAATTTAATGCTCATTACTCATGATAGGTCACCGAATTGCATGATAAGGGAAGTGAAATGGTTAGTGATCAATTATTGCATGAAATGGTTAGTGATGACAAAAATAGTTAGTCACAAAAAAAATTGTCACTAAATTACGAATAGTTGTGACTGTAATTATAGTTCAGTTATTGTGACAATATGAAGCAGCCACTAATTAATTGAATCTTTATTGTCAAAATTTTTTGTCACACTAAGTAAAATATTGTATGACGATTAACCGTTTTGTAACAAAAAGAAAAAAATATTGGTGACTAAACTATGTTTTGTCACAACAAATAGAAAATAATAGTCACTAATATATGTTTTGTCACAATTACAATTTATTTCCGCCAAAATTATTTTGGTGTCAATTTGCATAGCTTTTAATGACAAAACTTAGCGATAAAAGAAAAGTTGTCACTATTAATATATTAATATTGATAACTTAATTGTGAAAGATACAAAATTGTCACAATTATTATTGTAGTAGTGAAAAAAAATAAATCATCACAGTAAATCCAAATAATAGTGCCAATCAATTATCTTGTCATAAAAAAATCTCGTATTTATGACGAAACAATAGTTAGTCACAAAAAATTGTCACTAAATGTCTTAACTCTTGTAGTGACATCATGGCTTATGACTCCCGTATGCGACCTATTTCATTCAATTCCTTTAATATAGACATTCTAAAGGAAGTGCAACTATAATTCTATAATGGAAGGCTTAGAGCAACAAGTTTCAATCCTATGGAGACTGAGTACTATTATCTAACTGATAATTATGATGATGTTGATAATTCATATTTAAAATTTAAACAAAAATTAAAGACAAATCAACATAATTAAGGAAACTAAAATAGCAAAAGAGTGAAAAATTAACCAACAAAACAATGGTCATGTTTATAAAAAAAAACAATGGTACATGTAATTCAAATCCCGAGGACTTCTTATGCAATAATGATTTCACAAGTCAATTTATTCTAAAGTTTATTGGACCATGAAAATTCCTAAATTATGATAATATCTTTCTCAAGAATATTAACACCTAATTCTAAATTGATTAATTGAAATATCTTTATAATTAAAATCCCTATAATTGCATTAATAGATTTATGAATTTCACAATTAAGTTTGACCCTAATCTGGAGGATTTGTCAACTTATCTTTAGGTTTCACGTAACTCCTTTCAATTACGCTAGATCTATCATACATTGGATTTTTTAATCTCAATTGCATGATATCACACATGAAATAATATGTTGGTAATATTAATTCAAGAATAATATGAACAAATAATTGAATCTTAATGAAAGCAAAAAATAATTAAAACAAAATAAAGATATTATAAATTCCATCCAAGGGTTTATTTATTCCATATACCAAAAGGTATTTATCTCATGATAATAAAAAATAAAACGTCAAAACTAAAGAAATAGTTAGAAATCTATGAAAATGTGACTGGAATTCTTAGAATCTCTAAAAACTTCACTCTAGATTGATGAAAATATGCTCCGAAGGGATTCATTGGTTATTTCTCCTTCTTCTCATTCATTATAGGTTTTTCCTGTTGTATTTTTTTGCTTCCTTTTTATTTTCCTATAACTCAATCTTATCTTTTAAATTTTGATATTTGTATACCATGACATATACAAGCATCAACATGGGTGTGTTAACGACCATGCTAGTTAAATGGACATATGAAAGCTAACACGTGCATAGACACAGTCGTGTATCGTCATTATGGACTCATTGCTATTCAACATTGCATATACCATAAGAAATATTTAATATGCTTCTAACTCTCCTACCTGGCCATGTACACTATCCTACACTCCATAACTCAATCAAAATAGCTCCAAATTGTTCCAAACTTGACTGAATTGATTCTTTTATGCTCTAATTAAGTGAATTAAACCTAAAAATAAAATATAAACAACTTATGTACATAAATAAATAAAAATACTTGGATAAACATGCAAATTATATTAAATATGGGACCAAAGTATATCACTACCTATCAACTTCCCTACACTTAAACATTTTCTTAAATAATTCCAATTGATTAACTCTTCTTGATATTTGCTTTTTCTTCATCTCAACCTATCTATTGAAACTTCAAATGTCATATCTTAAGAATCAAATTAAAATTTAATAAGAATCAATAATCAGTGAACAAATTTTCCCAAGCCAACATTGCAAATTATTTTGATAATTCTTCAAAAATCAAATGTCACAGGATCTAACACTCTCACAAAAGATTCACTCAATTTGCTCATATTATCTAGGGTGAAAATCAATGAAACTATCAAATCAATACATAAAAGGTATCTTAACCATAAGTTTGTGAATATATATCACATCTCCACTGTTATAAAATAAACTAGAGGAAGAAATCAAAAGGTCTTTACGTGAAGGTGTAATGAGGTTTAGGTAAGGTATGGTAAAAGGTGGATTGTGAGTTGATCAATAGAAAGGAAACTGTATAAAAAAGATCACACAAAAATTTGATTCAACTGACTCATATCTTCCAATAGAATGTAAATAAGGCATTAAACACATCAATTATCTTCTCTTTTTCCTTACCGTAGTTTCAACACTTTAAAAATACATTTTTTTAATCTTAATGTTTGTAAGAAGAAGATATAACCTCAAATATATACGCTAACACTTTTCCTCATTCTTGATAGTTCTTTATCCAATTAAGTTCTTATATAATTAAGTAAATACACTCCTTTAAGGTATAAAAATATTAAGCTAACAACAAAAATGGTAGTCGACTTATCACATGGCTAACAAAATCCAAAGAAGAGGCTAAGGCTCAAAATTGGTTAAACCTAAGGGATAAATTAAAGGTATGATTAAAGAACAGGGCTAAATGAATGTGTAATATAGGCGCCTTTTTCATCTTAATGCCTCTAATTTAAAGATGTGATCTCGATATGTATATCAAAAGTAAATTCTAGAATCATCCAATTATGCATGATACACAACAAAGGAAAATAGAGCAAATATAACGATAATAATAATTAATCTTAAAACCTCACAATTTAAGCTCATGCGTGAAATTCTTAGCAATTTCATCCAAATCAATAATCAAAACATTCATTTATAATTCAACAATTCATAATAGTTCATAATGCTTGAAGATAGGAATCAACAAATCAAAGATATTTAAAATGAAGAATCAGTAAATAAAAATAATTTGCTACTCCCCTTCCCCACACTTAAAGATATATATTGTCTCCAATGTACATAACAAAGTGTAGAAGAGAATAGAAAATAATCAAAAAGGAGAAAAGGTAAATTGAATTGGTACTTTCCTAATTTATTATCTAGAATTTTGGATTTGTAGCATGATTTCCATCCATTATCATTAAAACAATAAAAGAAAAACAAAATAAACACAAATTCAACTATATCTATGAAAAGAAAGTGTGGTTTAGTATATTATCAATAAACAAATAAAAGAAACAAACAACGTAATAGTAGTTTAGTAGGGCTAATCCCTTACAAACTATCAGAACAAAAGAAAATAAAAAATTACATAAAAATAAAATATTAAAATAAAATAAAAATGCCTTGTCAAACATCTTGAGACTCCCGAACGATCTTAGTGACTATATTAGAAAAAAAGTATAATATGCGGTCATTTGTTTGCTTCCGCTTGGTCTTTGTCCAAGGATCCATCTGTATCTAGGAGTATATAGGTCTCAAATGCATTGGGGTGCTACCTTTGTATTAGTTGGGGCATCTGCTTGTTGAGGAGTCATTGACGAAGTAGTGGCTCTCATCAGTAACAGTGGTACAGTGGTATTGTAACTTCTATGTGTCCTAATATTCGTATGATCACCTCCCGCATCTATCAATCTTGTACCTATAACCTTGCTACACGGTTTGTTAGATCCTGTTGTCCTTCTCAGGTAGTATGCTACACCCCTAGACTCTACCCCATGTACCCCTCCAAATAGGTGATCTTTGGTTGATCTTGACGTAGAGGTGTTGACAGCCTCCTAAGGATGCTTATACTATTTTAGGAGTTGTCCTAATACTTGGGTGCTACTAAGGGCTACTATGAAGCATCTTTCCTGGGCTGTTACTCTCATGTATTGGAGTGATCCTATTATGCTCCATCTATAGTTGTAGGCTCTTGAGCTCCTAATAGGATGTAAACTAGCCTAGCCCTTGCTACTTTGGCCTAATTTGAACTATCCCCGTCGCTGCTAGTGTCTCAAAAGTGATGGGTACCATCTGCTGTGTCGGTGTCATCCCAAGTAGCTACTCTAATAGTCCCATCTTTTGAGTCAATATCATCATAGACGGCTTTATATAAATAGTTCTCACACGAATGTCATAAGCTTAATGCTTAAAAAACCAAGGTTAAGGCGTACTCGAGGTGGATAGGGACTTTCTCTACTATGTTATAAAGATAGAACATGTCTGCTTTCCTTATCACTTCAGTGTTATCTACTCTTCTACTGATCATATTACAAATCAATATGTGTACATATCTAACAGCAACAAATATCAATTGCATCACATTAAATCTCATTAGATTATATGACCACTCACAATTAATGTTCTACCATAGTGTCTTCTCCGTAAATCTTACTGGGGAACACACCAGTCCTTAGGAGTGACATACTCCTCTGCGTATAGGCACATTTACAATGAGAATTTGGTGTATCTCATATTACACATCTCCTCGAGCGCTCAAATTGTATTATATTATTGACATCATATAATGTCACTTCTCTATCATGAAGGTGGTGAGGAACTCAAGGGTTAATTCTCTTTGTACAAACTCTTGATCACGAAGAATCCATCCCATCTGTCATCACTAATCAAATCTTAGACTCCTTTAACAAGTTTGATCTAGTTTGGCACCACCTAATCAATGGTTTGACTCTCATTATAAGCTTAGACCTTAGCCTTTTGAATTGTGCATATGAGTTGAAGTTGTGAAGTGCAATATGGACGTGTGGCAGGTATATAGTGTGTAGGTGTTGATTGTCGGGGAGGTTATTATGAATTACCTTAAACGCTTTTCCTCTACCTTGGCATCTCCTTTTCTCACCATTGATATGCTATGTTTACTCTCTCCATCATTATTTCCTAAAGTATGAAAAAAAAACAAAAATTGTCAAAATAAGAGAATAATATATACTAATCAAAGCACAACATACAAACACCATAGAAAAATCCCACGATCAATTTGTTACGGATTAATAAAAAATCCAAAAAACCAAAAGTTAATCCATAACTATCACAAATATAACAACATTATCCCCAAGAAAACCAAATTAATCACAAAATATCCCTAATATTAATTAATTACAACAAGTGTAATTAATTCACTAACCTTATAAAAAATCAAATAAAACCTAACATGATCAAAATTTCCAGAACATTATGCAATTAAATAGTAAAAAAATCCAATAAAAATGTAAACATGAGAAATCAAAATTGAATTAATAGAAAATCATCTAATAGCCCTAGAGATTCAACTTCATAAAAATATGTCCATAATAATTGAAAAGTCGATGTAAAATAGCTCAAGAGTATCAACTAAGCCTTTTAAACCCTTATAATAATTTGGATAATCTCAAAAAATAAAAACAACCAAATTAGTTTAATCTTGCACCTATTTCTCCATAATATACAAAACAACTCAAGAACAAATGAAATAAAGCAATAAACTTACCTTAAATTTATGAAATCTTATGAAAAATAGGTTAGGAAAGGGTTTTTCACACAGTATATCAGTGAGAGAGCGTCACCTAAGTGAGAGAAATAAGAGAGAAAGTAAAAGAAGCATTTTTAAGTGGCGGGGAAACAAATTTAAAGTGATTTTGTTCAACATAGATGGCAACACGACTATATAATCAACCTGTGTTGAACATATTAGGGTTAAATTTTACTAAACACAAGAATATACAGTTTTTTACGTAGGTGTGTATCTCAAATGTATTATAACTTAGTTTAACACAAGCTAAAACATAAATGTGAAACTAGGTCATGTTTAAACAAAATCAAGACAATAAATTATACAGCTATGTAGGGACTTAACGTGACTATGTTTACACTAAAAGTAAAAAAATATGAAATTTATATGGCCACCAACATTGGCGTGTTATAGTAATGTGACTTACTGTAACTTTTTAGAAAACAAGAGAAAGGAAACAGTCTTCAACACAGTCACCTACATAGGCATGTTTGTAGTCGTGTATGTTATCATTTCTTAAATAACTTACATGAATTTGGCAATATGGTATGATGATGGGTGTGTAGGTGACTTACAGGGATTTTTCAAAAACATACATTCATCAAAATAGGTGTATTAGTCCTTGTGTAACTTGCTATAACTTTCTAACACTTTTTCTCTGGGTGGAGCAATCCATGTTTCTAATCAACATAAGCGTATAGCTCAACACGACCATCAAAACGGGCGTGTTGATGTGAACATAAATCTTTATAACTTTCTCACTTAACCATTTTTTTTTCCAATTTTGACACCTTTAAATAAAGATATACCTAAAGCATAAAAAATAAAAATAGCACCCATGCATATAACCATAAATCAAGTGAAAATTTTATACTAAACCATAAATTTAACATAGATATAAGTTAAAACCATGAAAAATTGTTAAAACATAGTATAGAACTAATTGAAACAAAATTGCTAATTAAAGAAAAAGCTTGGCTTACATCCCAAGAAGCATTTGATTTATTTCATTAGCTTGGCACTTCCACTTTAGCTTTTTCCATCTTAATTTTGGGGCTTAAACTCCTTTATAACATGGTTGTCAAAATTCCTTCCAAGGTAATGCTTTAAAAGATGCCCATTTACCTTAAATGTACCTTTTTCTAATTGGGTTACCTCTAAGGTGCCATAAGGAAAGACTCTCTTCACTATAAATGGTGTAGACCATCTAGACTTTAGCTTGTATAGAAATAATTTAATTAGAGAGTATACAAGAGGACTTGATCTTCTTATTTAAATTGCTTAGTTGCTTAATCCTCCTATTATGATACCTTTTGGATCATTCTTTATATAACTTTGATTTTTTTATAAGCAATTATACGCCATTCTTCAAGCTCATTCTCTAGGAGTTTTCTTTTCTCACCAACAAGATTAGGATTAAAATTAATGAACTTGATTGCCTAATATACTTTATGTTCAAGCTCAATAGGCAAGTGACATGCTTTGTCATACCTTAACCTATAAGGTTAGTACCTATTAGTATCTTAAATGTCGTTCTATAGGCCTATAAAGGGATCATCTAACTTATCAGTACAATCTTTTCTATAATGATCTACTGTCTTTTCTAATAGTTGTTTAAGTTCTTTTCTAGTATTTGTTTAAGTTCTCTATTATCTACTTCCACTTGGACACTAATTTAAGGATGACAAAGGGTTTCCACTATCACCACATTTCCTAAGAAGTTTTTCAAACTAGACATTACAAAAAATGAGTACAACTATTACTAATAATGGTTCTTAGTGTGTGGAATCAAGAAAATATACTTTTAAGAAACTTTTATAAATGCTTCAATGCATTTAGATACATAATATGCAATGAATAAGATTTACTTATTCTCATTGGAAACTAGAAAGGGACCCATTAAATTGATGCCTAAAATATCAAATATTTTATAAACCAAAATAAAATTATAAGATATTTTATCTTAGCGATAAATGTTACCTATGTGTTGGCACTTATCATAGACTTAAATGTACCTTTAGGCATCTCTAAATAATGAAGGCTAATAAAAACCTAGTTGAAGAAACTTTTTGATTGTTTTATTCATATGACAATGTCCTCCAATTGGACCAATATAATAAGGGCTTAACATCTTCCACCTTTCCACTTCAAAAATTTATCTTCAAACTTTCCAGTCTATATATATTTTAAACAAGTAAGGGTCTTCCTAATGATAAATTATTCAAGTCGGAGAAGAATTTCTTTTTTTGTTGATGAGAAATATCATTAGGAAGAATCTTAGTAACTAAATAGTTAATAATATTATTAAATCATGGAATTTTAAGCTCACTAGCCTCTTTAAAATTGTATAAGCACTCTTCAGAGAATATATCGCTAATTTTGTTTTCCCTAAGCCTCTCCAAATTTGGATTTTCTAGACATGAGATATGGTATACTACCAAGTTTTTAGCTTCCTTTTATCCTTAATCACTAAATTGAATTCTTAAACACTAAAATCCATCTAATTAATCTTAGTTTTGCATTGTTCAACATATATTTCAATGTAGAATGATCAGTGTAAACAAAAGCTTTGAAAAAAAAAGATAAGATCTAAATTTATAAAATGAAAAAAAAACACCATTAGCAATTCATTTTCTGTAGTTAAGTAGTTCTCTTTTGCATCTGTCAAAGTCCTCCTAGTGTAGTAGAGAGAGACGTTGAAAGTGTTTATCCTTCCTCTATCTAACAATTGCACCTACTAAAAAATCATTCTCATCACTCATTAGTTCAAAGGGAAGATTCCAAAAAGAGGCATCCATAATCAAGCCACTAGTTAACATTTCTTTAAGAAGAGTGAACACATCCAAACACTCTTGAGTGAATGCAGAAGGCACATCTTTCTGAAGTAATACGGTTAAAGGTCTAGCAATTTTTTTAAAAGTCCACAATGGATCTCCTATAAAAACTTGCATATCCTAAAAAATCCTAATAAATTTAACCAAAATAAAGGTGGTAATTTCTTAATGGTTTCCACTTTTGCTTTATCAACCTATATCCCCTTTTTAACATTTTATGGCCTAAAACTATGCCCTCTTGTACCATAAAATTCCATTTTTCCTAGTTCAAAATCACATTGGTTTCCTCATTATGTTTAAGTACTTTTTCTAAATTTTGCAGCCATATATTGAAATAATCCCTAAAAATAGAAAAGAAATCCATAAATATCTTCATGATATATTTGACTGAGTCGTCAAAAATTAAAATCATACACCTCTAAAATGTTTGTACAACTAAAATGGAATCTTTGATAAGCAAACGTATCATATGGATAAGTGAAATAGTTTTCTCCTGATCCTCTAAGGTTATTAGAAGTAGAAAGTAGCCTAACAAGCAACCCAAAAAATAGTAGTGCATATGGCTGACTAATTGTTAGAGCATCTGATCAATAAAAGGGAGAGTAAAATGGTCCTTATAAGTGGTGTTAATTAACTTCCTATAATTAATGCATACACTCCAACCAATGACGATTTTAGTGGGGATCAACTCATTCTTCTTATTAAGTACCACCATCATTCCTCCCTTCTTCGAAATAAACTACACAGGGCTCACTTAAAACTATCAAACATAAGGTAAATTACTCATGCATTAAGAAGTTATTTACCTCTGCCTTTACAACTTCCTTCATATTTGAGTTAAGCCTTTGTTAAGGTTACTCAGCCGATTTGAAATTATCCTCCATTAATATTATATGTATGCAAAAAGAGGGGTTAATCCCTATAATATCTAAAATATTTCATGCTATAAACTTTAATACTCTCTAAATGTCTGCAATAACTTTTTTCTGGTCTACCGTTAAACTTGATGTTGTAATTACCGGTAACTTGCACGTACTACTTATTAAATAACCCATAAACAATGTCTTTCAACTTACTTATCATGTTTGAACTGTGAATTAAATACTTTTGCAATGTAATATGATCACTTCTTAAATATGTCAAACTCGATAATGAGTGACCTTCTTTTTGGTTACTGAGGTGCTTATAAAACATGCAGCTAATGAAAATCATATGTCCTTTGCAATTTCATATTTTTATAAATCACGCATTATATCATTATCCATACTGCTCAGCCATGTAATTCGAGCCAATGAGTTATTCTTCTTCTTATTCGTAAGCATTATGGTCCCTTTTACATTGAGTTGTATTACCTTCCTTAGGAATGCCTATATTTACATTCCATGTTTCAAGAGCCTCTTGCTCCTCAGTACATATTGGATTTTCATGCTCGAAATTTCTTAATTATCATCATTTAATTTCTCACCCTTATTGATTTTAACAAAATATTCTTTGATACAATAATTATAATTGAAGTACCAACTTTCAAAAGGAAGACAGAAATAGTATACATATATGTCAATGTCATGTAATACATATATATAATTAAATTGAAAGATCATAGATGTTCTAAATCATAATTTGTATGATAATTGAATATCAATTATCGTACTTAAGAAGAGTTATAAAGTTAAAAAAAATCATTAAAATTGAACAATATCAAGCTTGCCATACATAAATGAACATAATTCATATAGTTCAGTACAACTTTGTTCAATATGTAACGATTATGATCACTTAATATGAACATTGTCTAAATATATTGAGCCCTATACAAGATAAAGTCAACTAATTCATGTGATAAATCCCTAGAAGCTAGATATGCAATTGATCTAATTATTTCAATTAAAAGACCAATTAGATATAAAGTCCTAGTCAATTATATTCTTCAAACTTTTCTCGTAAACATTATCACTATCCAACTATACATTTTTGGATTAGGCAAATCTAAATTGCAGAGCATGCTTAACAATTCGCTTTCTTGTTATAGCAATGTTGAGAGTAAAGTTTTGTACTTTGTTTTAACATTTTTAAAAGCTAAACATCCTCTAAAATACAACTGTTATATTAAGTTATTAATAGTAATAGCATGTTATGTTAGATATTCTCTAGACTGCACTAACATGATGATGATTCATCCCATCAAAGCCGTAATATGTGAAAATCTAGGTATCTATATTATAATGAGCATTTTCTTGAAAACAAAATTTCAAGAATTAGAAGTCAATAAAAAACCTAGAAATCATAAAATAAAAGAGTTGTCTGACACATTAACAAACTCATGTTTACAGTCTAATGAAATTTACAATAATTTACTCAAAAAATCTCATTTTAATTATATTTAAATTAATCAAATTAATAATTATCACTATTTTATTATGAATAGAAACTCATTTCTAATTATCATTGAACTAATCAGATTAAATAATGAATTTGATTTAATTTATTTAATTTGAAACTTGCTTCTAATTATTATTAAACTAATTGCAATAACAGTTTCAATTTAATTATAAACTTATTTATAATTATTATTGAACTTGTGCACTTAATGATTTATATTCGATTAAAAATTATTTCTAATTATTATTGAATTCATCAATCTTTAATTTGTAATTTATAATTTGTGTATAAACTTATTTCTAATTATTATTAAATTCATTCAAATTTATAATGCAAGTAAATTTAAAAAAAATTAAGTAACTTTTATTATTTAACTAACCACATTAGTTAATGCATAATGTTAGATATATTTATATATATAGACACACACATATAAATATATGAGTATATCCCTACCTCTAAAAGCTTAAAATATGTTTTTAATCACCTAAAATTTAGAAATTTGTTGGTCCATATATCTTTTTTATTTTTTGATAGCCCAAAAGCATATAAAGACTTGGCCCAAATTTGCTGGCCCATAGACTTATGTGGAAGGACCCCTTCTTGGTTTAAGCCATATTACTTCTAACCATGTAACTAATTGTAGCATCGATGTCGGCAAAGACTTGGTAATGATGACGAAGAGATGAGACAAGAAGGACTAGAGAAGCAAGCAAAGGTAACATCCCTCTCACTAGAACATGCACCAATATGAGATGGAGGGGTAGAGGAATATAATACAAAATAGTGTATGGAAAGGATAAGTGATGTGGTGTATAGAGATAATAAAGGATAAGTAATACGACATAATGAAAATTGTAAATAAATAAAGAAGGAACGATACATAGGAGTAAGGCGTGAGAATTAGTTAGAACTTAGAAGTAGTTAAAAGAATGAAATCAAGGTCAGATGTGATATCTGAGATCAATTGTAAACTTTTCTTCTCCCTATTAATGATTCTTCTTCCTTCTCCTCTTAATCTTCTTATCTTCTATTCCTACTTCTTAATTCTTTTGTCATTGGTTTTGGATCATATCATTTGGTATCAGAGCAATTAATTCCTATAGCAAATGAAACGTAATTGTGAGAGTATCGAGGAGAGCATGTAACTCTGGTGGAAGAAGCTAAGCAATGATAAGAGAACATATTGAGTCAAACGATCATAGAGCTGGAACCAATTCTTTTGAGGCCATAAGAAGGTTCTTCAGTAGAAGCTGTGTGTTGGATCCCGTTTCCGGAATCCAACCTCTTAAACAAATTACCATCAAACTTGACCGTGGTTCCTTGTAATCTCTT
>JANITX010000010.1:14450216-14465747 GCA_027564395.1 Erythroxylum ulei | reverse complement strand
AATATTGTAAAATAAATATTGATACAATTATAAAATAATCAATGAATTACATCTTCCAAATATATTATACTGTAGGGACATTTCTGTAATTAACACTATTTTTTGTTCTGTCCCCTGCAACCAAACACATTTCTGTTTTCAGGACGAAGACAATTTTCTCTGTTCTGTCCACCGCAACCAAACATCTCACTATCTTCAATTCTTGTTTTGTTCCATCTCGTCCCATCTCTGCATGTTGAATACACTAACCAAACGTAGCATTATAGCCAGTGGATGTGAACCTTTACTTAGAAGGAGATATTTTTCAAGAACACTTCCAAGTAACCTTTTCACTTGTAATAGCTCCACAACATATTATAATCCTTAGGTTTGTTTTCAAAGATAGTTATTCGCTAGAAATGACTTGATGTAACCTTTTCACTTGTGATAGCTTCACACAGTGACAGAGCCAGGAATTTAAGATAGGAGAATCCAAATATTTAATTTTTTTAAATTTTGATGAGCCTAGTGCACCATTGGCCTTCAAATAACTCCGTCCTTATGTGTATATATATTAAAAATAAAAAATATTTATTTTTTTAAATCTTGGGGGGCCCAGTGTACCACTGGATCCCATGTACCTCCGTCCCTGGCTTCACAAGATATTATCATCCTTAGGTTGTGTCCAAAGAGAGTTATTTGCTAGAAAAGGCTTGATGTAACTTGAATGTGTTCTTGAAAAATATCTCCTTTTAAGCAAAGGTTCACATCAACTTGCTGCAAGTTTCTAAGCCAAGTCTAGTTTTAAATGAAACAACTAACATGAAAGGATTCTTCAAATGTGCTAATTGCTTTGATCTTTCAAATGTAGGGTGGAAGATACCAACAAAGAAGCCTATTTTAGTAGAATTCACCATTTATGAAGTTTTATGAAGTTAAGGGAGAGTCACATTGGACTTGATTTTAGTTACACAATAGGCATCTTTGTTGCACTTATTACAATACACCATTGTTGATTTTAGGATTTGTGGTAATTTAAGTATTTTTTTAATTTTAAAAAAATATATTTGACATATAATATTTAATCCACATATGTACACATGGAAAAAAATAAATTTACCAACATAGTCTGCCACATCAACATGATTAATTGAAAGTCTCTAATGACAAATTATTTTTGTGAAAAAATTAAAAGTTAGAGCATTTTACTGTTTCTTTTTAATGTTTGAGTTAGTATTACAAAATTGAGTAAATTTTGATTTTTTTTATAATCAACCCTTCAATTATATCTTATAAGTATGCATAAGTAGGTTAAATTAAACTCTTTTGACATTCTTAATATTTAATAGTTATGACATATTACTAGATGTCAATCTTAATATATGATGATGTTTTTATTGAAAAATTAAAGATAAATTAAAAGAATTTTAATATTTAAACTCTGATTCTAATTTGTAATTATTATCAACATATTAGGAACATAATGTTTCATACATAAAAGATAGTTAAAAAGAGAAATTTTAATTTAAACTAATTCGGGACTTAATTTTGAAGTTTAAGAAATCTTAAGAATAAAATATGAGATATTTAATTTTATTAAGATTAAATTATAATTATAATTATAATTTATAATTATTTTAAAATTTAAATTATTAATATTTTTATAATTATTTTGTATCTTAATTACATGACTTAAAATTCCAAAACTAATTCCCAAATTATTGTGAAACCCTAATTGAACCCCTTCTCTCTTTGGTTTATCACGCATCAACATCTGTAGCGAGCAATACTAATAATATCAATGATAATTTGTTATCGGGTTCCTAATTTGCAGCAAAAAGAAACCAGTAATAATAGGAAGAAGAAGATGAGAAGTGCTTCGAGCCTTCGAGGGAATGATTTCTGTTCGTATTCGTATCCATATTCACCCTGCACTTGCATCGTGCACTTGGTTTCAGCAGACTGAAAGAAGATTACCAACTTGATATGATTACTGAATGATAAAAAATAAAAACAACATACGAAGTTTGTTAATCAAAAAGTGTCATTTGTAACACTTCCACATGATGGTAAATGGTAACAAATCTTGCCATGTCTATCTTCGTGATGGCATTTCGCCAAATATTAGGTTTTTTGTTTACATAGCTCAGGAGTCATCGTCCTCTGGATCAATATCTCTGATCTTCACGTCTGCATCTTCACCATACTGGATACAGTTGTCAATCTGGGCCAACACATACTGTATGCTGCAAAATAATTAAGCACAAGACACAACTCAATTATTCGTTCTTCCTTATCAAAATGAACATCTTAATGCTGGCAGAAAGAGCAATACATTTCTCATGTTTAAACCCAAAATCTTATTTTCCTCTATATTTGTTTCCAGTTATCAACTTGAAGAGCTTTTTGCCTTCGCTCATATGTTGAGTAAATGAACAAATCACACCACCAACCCCAGTAACTCAAAGCTTCATTATCAAATCCTACAACATTTCTTATGATTCTGGGATTCCAAAGTATATATCCCACAGATACAAGACTAAGTTTTCCTGTAGACTTTCAGACATGCTAGATGCATCTGCTGTACCAGTTGCCGTTCCAGAGGGACATCTGCCACTCTCTATATAACCTCTGACAGCCCATTATACAAAGAGTCAAATAAGTTTCACCAACCAACAGCTTACTGCATATGAATATGATGTAAACGATCTAAAAGGGGGGTTGAATATTGGTCCAACATATGACCCTTTTTTTTTTCAACAATACCTAATATTGTAAAAAGAATATAGATCATTTCCGAAACTGCAAATGAATGATAAAATCCTATTATCAAGAATGGACAGAGTACCTGCTCTCCTTTCTTAGGTCAAGCGGCACAAAGCTCACCATGCTATATTGATCAACCTAACAAACAAAAGTAGTCATTGATTCTGAGAGGAAAACAAAATACAAAATAGCAACTTAACTACAGATATAAATCATTATCCCAATTCATTTAAGTACCTATATCCCTAAGGATTGAAATTATGTTACCCCTACCATCCCACACAAATCCCAGCCCTAAAGAAATACAAAACCCCTGCCTTCCAAACCAACACACACTTTGTCATACATAAATAACCATTTAAAAAAGAAAGTTAACCAAGGAAACAAGGTAACTTAAATAGGTTATTTACTCACCAAATCGATCAAAGACTTGTTTAACTTCACAAATTGTGGAGCCATTCGCTTATTAAGTTCTGACAGCAAAATTTTAGGCTCTGGATTCAAGTAGCTAGGACCAGCAAAGATACATGATAAACCAGAATAATATTTAGTTAGAATGTTTTTAAGGAGTCTTGAAAGAACAATGGAAAGATAAAGAACCCACTCTTCAATGTCTTTTTTGTTAGTAACAAGATCCATCTTGGAGAGGATATTAACATGAGGTAATTCAAGTTGAATCATTGCTGAAAGGGATGCCATACAACCACTGATAAACTTTGTCACATCTGTGATAAACTGAAAAAGAAAAAGGATACTTCTAAGTAATTGCACGTAAACAAAATAAAATGATAAGACCAGATCACCAAAGGCAAGCTGCAGGAAGCAGAATAAAAAAAAGAACCTGCGAATCAAGCAAATAGACAGCGCAAACATTGAAGTTTTTCTTTTTCAAATGCTCCACGAAGTTTTTAAGCACAGGAACATGTGAAAAGAGTTCTATCTGGCCTGAAAGCATTTTAGAGAGAAAGAAATTAGTTCTTTTTCATATCTTCTGGTGCAGATGTTACAAAAATTTCACACATACATACATCTGTCTCTATAAGCACACATACACGGATACCTGGGCAATCAAACACTAGATAGTCATCATCCAAGTAATTGTCCAGCTCTTCTGTTAACCAAGCATCCAAATTGTCTTCCAGTTGTCTAATTATCGAATTAAGGCCACCCAAAAGTCAGGGAAACAAAAAGAAAATAGAATAATATGCTTTTCCATAACTATTTACCACAGTCTCTCAATCTTTTGCTCTCAAGGAGATCCTTTTTATGACCACGGAAAATTAAACCATGAGAAGCACTATAAAACATGCTCAGACAATGCTCCGGGTGCTTACATTATGTGCCATGATATTGAACAATCATTGAGCCCTTGTATTTAAAAAATAGGTCCATGGAACCCAATGAGGAAGAAAACAAGAAAGAAAGAAGCCCACGGCAACACATTGAAGGTGGGGATGTAAAATCAAGCATTATGACTACACAAAAAGGATACTCCATGCAGTAAATAAGTGCTCCATTGGGACCCAGACCAAGTTCTTCCATAACATCATCCAAAGAAATTAGTTCCCTAATATCTGCAAGCAAACCAATTTTAGTGCTCTCAATCCGAAGTAACGGGAGTAACAGATGAAATTACAGCCAGTTAAAGCAAGACTCTACTCACCCACATCCACGGGATAATCGAAATTCTCTGCAGCAGGATCCAGGTTAACAATATGTATTGACCTCCCAATAGCCTCACAGTGTTGGTGCAAACTAGAGCAGTAAGTGGACTGAATGGAAAGACAAACAAAATGACTTGAAGCATGCATATAACACAAATGGCATCCTCAAACAACTCGTTGTCAAAATAACATGAAAGCAAATTTACAGCAAAAGCAAACTTTAAGAAACCATGATAGAAAAAATAGGAGCACCTTGAGCGTAAACAAAAGAAATTGCAGAAACCCAGAAAAAAGAAATCACCTTTCCACTGCCTGCAGGGCCAATAACAAGTTGTGCGTAGCCCATGATCAGCCTATTGATCGAATGTCGAAGAAAAGGAAACAGCAGCCTCAGTATCCACAAAGAGAACTGAAGACACGGAAGGAAGAGAGAATAGCCACGGCAATATAAGCAGTACACCAAACACCGACAGCGAAAAAGTAGTTCAGGACATCAGAGGCAGCCATAAAACACCCAGGTACAACATTGGAACAAAATAAAGGCCTGAATTAGGAAAAAAGAAATAGCAAAGGAACAGCTTCAAAACATAAGGAAATTGGATTAAATATTGAAGGAAGGGTTGAAGTTGGAGTCGTCGCAGTCTTAGGGAAGAGGGTTACCAGCTAAGGAGAGAGAAGATGAGAGGGTGTTGAGAGAAGTCAGCAGGTCCAAAGATGAGAAAGTTGGAAAGCAAAGCCCACGCGGCCACGCCAGGGTTTTCTTTTCTGTTTTAAAAATTAAAATTATAAAAATATTAATAGAGAACTGATACAAAGTATATATACAGTAGTCCAAGCACAAAGTTAGGTTTTTTATTTTAGTAGAAGGTCCGGAAGTCTCCCGTTCCGATCTCTGGCTAGCCATACTTTCACCGAGACTCTGTTTATCTGCATTTTTACCCCTTCCCACTGATCGGGCTTCTTGTGTGAATCCCTTTGTTTTTCTACTTAATTAAACGACCTAGGTATCGGGTTCTGGGGTTGCCATTCCATTGAATTTCTTTGCTATATTGCTCAAATCCATCAGACTAGCACTTGTCAATTGGCAGAGACCGTATCCGGGTACAGGGTAATCGATAATGATTCGGTTGTTTTTGTCGGAGTCTGAGTGGAAAAGTGATGTCAGTGGAGGCAGCGATGTCGGCAAGAGATGGATTTCTCTTTTGGAAGATTTGGGGTCTGTTATATGGTCACTGTTGACGGTCGGAGGTCGATCAGAAGCTCGTCTATGGCTTTGCAACACCATTTCAGGCATTACTTCCATTGCCCCGCACCGTCAGCAGGACTTGTTTGTCAGCTTATTAAGGGCTAGGACTAGAAACGAGGTTCTAGCTTCCCAGCTTTCTCGGATGATATTTGAGAGGAGGCCACAAAAAGTTGGTCTCCTTCTGGCCAAGAGAAGCTGTGAGCTTGAGAAGTTTTTTGATGGTAAGCCGTTCATCGCATTATACCTTTCATTTTAGTGCTTGCTTGGTTGATCTTCTCATAAGCAGATGGATTGTTGTATGTTTTACTTACAGGCTACGTGTTGATGAAGTAACCTGTACTGTGTTTCTGTGACGTACAAGTGGATTGTTCATATGTCTATGTGATGATGCAGGACATCCATTTCGTATTCTGCAATGGTTTTCAAACTTTGCTGTTGGTGGTGGAATGGAGCCCAAACAAGGCGCCAAAGCATTATCTCAATTTGCTTTTGTCAATCGTGATATTTGTTGGGAAGAGCTTGAGTGGAAAGGAAAACATGGACAGTCACCTGCAGTGGTTGCTACAAAGCCGCATTATCTCATGGATTTGGATGTACTACGAACAGTGGAGAATTTTATCGATAATGTGCCTGAATTTTGGTCGTCAGATGAGTTTGCTGAGTCACTGAAAGATGGTAGTATTCTGTCCATTGATACAAATTTCTTTCTGGAGTTCTTCGTCTGCTTGATGTATGAAGAGGATTCAAGAGATGTGTGGGATGTTATTGATGAGTTTCTGATGGAGGAATCTTTTTCGTTTTTATGTAACCACCTTCTAATCACTCTTCAAGAGCAGGAATTACACAAATTTCTCAAGTTACTACATAAATATTTGGACCCAAGAATTGAAACAGGAAATCCTGGCTACTCATCTTTGTGGCTTGAGTTCATACTTTCCAAAAACAATGGTTTTGAATTTATTGATCAACTGCTTCTCTTAAATGCTGTTTTAAGTCGAGGACGCCAGCTTGTGCGGCTTGCACAGGATGAAGAGTCCCTGGAAGAACTAGAAAAGATCAAAGTTATTGTGTCCCAAATTGGCACCTTTTCAAGCAGTATTGATAGCTTGGTCCCTATGCTGAATGAGTGCTTCAAGATGAAAGCCATAGAAGCAATCAAGTTCTTGGGCCTTCAGTCCTGGGTTCTTCACTATGAACTATCAGAGAAATGCCCAACTCCAGAATCGTGGGAACTGTTATTTTTTCATAATAAAATAAATTTTCGAAAATCTGACAAGTATGTACTGGTAAGTCCCAATGGACAGTCGGATGGAAATGTTTCAGAGTTTGATGATGGATTATCAGCTAAAAGAAAGCACAGAAAGAAAGAAAAAGGAAAAAAGAACAAGAGAAGGAAATTTGATGATATGGCCAGCAATGACTATGAGGCGCCAGAGTTTGATTCATCAAACGAAAGGCTGGGTTTTCAAGCTGGGGCAGATAGTTGGTTGCTCTCTGTTGATGGGTTTTCTGCATCATGGGCCAGTGTGAGTCACTATATCGAATAACTATCTATATTCTTTTACTGCAAGGTTCTTTTGCCATCACTTACTTGAGTAATCTTACAAGAGTTAATCGTTATATCTTGTTGATTAGGAGCTTCTTTTTTAAATTGCATTCTTTCTATACTTGCACCGAAGATCAAGTACATCTTGTTTGGTGTCATAGTATTGATATGGAAATCTCGGTCAACAAATCATGTCATTAATTATTTCTAAACTGTTTTTATGCCTAAAACTTGTCAAATCACACCATGAACCAATGATTTTTTGAGTTGCAATCTAAATCTGGTTCTTAATTGTATCTAAAAGTAGGAGAATGGTTATGTCAATTAGTTGTTCCAATTATATTCTTAGAGATTTCTCCATCTATAAGTAGCTTCTGATTTTTTTTTAATGATATCTAAATCTTGGTCACTTTGAAACCTGATTTCAAGGTCGCACTTTTCTTCTCAGTTTAGAACTATTTTTTATTCATTCTATTTAGCACTGTCCAATAGTTATTTTTGGAATTGTTGTAATTAGTCTATTTGGGGAACAGTGCATTGAGCTGATTATCTGACTCTGATGGTCTGCAGGCAGATTTGCCTGAATACCTCTCAAAATTTTGCTTTTCTACATGGATGAAGTGGTTACTTTCCAGTGTGACTTAATTTGTGAGGATGAGTTTGGGCTTACCTCCAAGATAGGACGAATTGCACATTCTCTGACTTGAATGCGCGTTCACGATGAGGATGAGGATGAGTATGTATTTGGTCTTTCCTCCAAGGTAGGACAAATTGCACCATCTCTTTACTGACAAGCACCCATTTTTTAGATAAATCAGAAAACATTCCTACAAACCCCTTCTATAACTGATTGGACGCATAATATGAGAGAAGGGGTGCTATAAAAAGATTCTACCTTCTCTTTGAGTTTTCTTTATCCATATTTCTCAACTGTTTTCACTTCAGATGCTATTGGAAAAGCAGCTAATTTTAGGTTTCAAACTTTACAAGTTATAGGTGCATCAACAATGTTAATGTATAAATTTCTAGTCTGATGCCCTCTGGCAAGAAAACCATATGTGCAATTTTCATTTCTACTGAACCATCATCCTTATATTGACATCAATTGTTTTGACTTTCTGGAGTCCGAGATGCAGAAGTCTAGTTTTTCCACGGTTTGGTAGGAGTAACTTGCAAATGGTAGCAGATTACATGAGGTGACCAAGTTTTTGGGGAAGAAAGATTGGCTTAGGCTTTCAATTATAAGCTCAAGGAGAGAGTATGGAAGTATATAAGAGTCGACAGCTTCGTTAGGACAAAGACCGTATCCTAAGTGGCTAATTCCAAGGAACCCCGAACATTATTTGGTCCTGAGACTCGAGCAACAGCATGCATCTAGTTACATGCAGCTAACTTCAGAAGAAATGAAAGCTGTGTAATTATTGTATTTGAATTTGGTGCAACTTTTGCAAAAGATGTTATTCGGAGGCATGAATTTATGGTTAAATGGCCGCCACAAGGGTTAGAGACTTGTGTATTCTGACGCTAAATAAATATCACTATTAATAGTCTATTAGGGTAAAATGTTCAAGTTTTATCACTCGATAATAACAACAAAAAGTTATAGTACTGCAGGTATGTAAAACGTTATATAAACCTTGGAGCTTGTTCACAAACTTTAGAACTTTGTTCAGTAGTTATTCATTCTAACGAGAACTTGTTCATAAATTTTAGAACTTTGTCCAATAGTTATCCATTCTAACGATTCCATGGGGTATACAGAAAGGTAAAATACACATGGCTCCCACTACAAATGCTTTCCAAGGAATCATATTTATGGGAAAGGCAATACTGCCCAAATAACTTATTGAGTTAAATAAGCTTAAATGCAGCAAGGTGGCAAGGTAGGTTCATTGTTGCATACTTAACAATAGAGCAATCTCATCTCATCCCGTCTACAAGGTATCGGCAACTGTAGAGAAGTGAACGATGGATATGGCCTCAAACCCTCAGAAAGACTCATTATCAGGCATCCATGTGCTGGTGTCATTGGCACCATCAAGGCCTACAATGAAACGATAGGTTAAGGTCAGATGTGATTTTATGAGTACTGTAATAATATGTTTAGCAGATGCACCAGCAAAAGGGAAAGGATCAGACATCTCTAGAAGAAATAGGTAATATAAAAGCTAGACTGGGATAGTCCGTTGAAATTGAGCACCAAAGTTTTGACAGCATAATTCTTGAATGAATCAAATTATTTTATCTCTCTCTCTCTTGGTCCAGTCATGGTTCAATGCCTTCCCAACATTGATGTTATGCAATCTCCAGACCAATAGCATTTAGACACTTGCAATAAATAAGTTTGGGTCAAGAAAACCGTAAATATTTCAACTAGTCTATTTGATAGAGAAGAGTGGCATGAGTCGCAACTCCAAAATTAATCAATTTGTCCAACCTTGAACCAAATACTAACCACCCCAATTGCAGATAGCGAATAACTAAATTGCATGGCATAGGTTGTTAATGTCATGTTCCTTATTTGTTTTTTGCAAAGCCCTCTAAATTCTAAGTTTACCAAATTCAAAGACTTTGATTAACAAGGAGTTTGTTTTCCATTCAAGTAAATGGCAATGGGATTGGGATTTTCCAATTCTATTTCCAAGTACAAAGTTATATCAGCCAATCAACTGCATGAGAAATGCAAATTAAGAGACTAGAAAGTACAAAACCACACAACCTAGACGATACACAAAATTGAGCAAGCCAATCTACAAAAGGAGAATATCCAGATATGCAGATATTTCAGAAAGTTTAGAATCACACAAGTGTGATACACTGCAACTAAAAGAGTGGCTAGAACTGCATTCTTCATGAGTTTTTTTATCAAGTTTCAACATGAAAGATGTTATCTAGTGATTGAAGGCCATCATTCAGTTAGCAAAAGAAACGGCCAGAACAAGCAAAATCATTCCCATGACACTCAGAAAGGAACTATTCAAAAGAGATATGCTGCTGCAACCTCACCAAGAAAGACAATATTTCGCCTTCAAGTCAGGTTCCCTCTCAACGGAGTAATGAAGTGCAATCCAGGAAAAAGTAATCTTGCATGCCTTTCCATCAAGTTGTGTAGCATATTATGCCAGATGCAACAAAGTCACACCGAATTTGAGCAGTGAATTGTTTAATTTTGACCATTCTTATTAAGCTCATAAAAGATGATCCCAACAGTTCATACGATCATAGGCTCATAGCAAGCAAACAATAGTCCGATGTATTGTTGCAAAGTAGATGGTCAGTGAGACATTTATTAGTTACAGTCACATGTTCTGAAGTATGATACTCTCATGATTTATAAATAGCAGTACCAGAGGCATTGGCATCCTATATCTATCCAACAACAATGATAGCAGAACATTCAGGACTTACCCAATGAAACATATGTTGGCAAGCTAACATACTGCGGACATGAGTTTTTAGAAGAATATATGTCATCTTGAATTATTGATCCAATCATACAGTCTCGAGGCTGTAAATGATCATCAGAATAAAAGTTAGAACAAAACTCAAAACCCAAGATATGCAGCACAATAATGAATTATATTATGAAAGTCTGACATATACCGCTCGGAAATTGAACATTGCTTATAACATCAATTTATTCACCAAGTTTTTAAAATGGAAATTGATTGAGAATGAATTGAGTGGGAAAAATGAGACTGTTAAAGATAAAGCTAAAGCATGTTGAAACAACAACTACCGATACTATCACATTAACTTATACTTTACCTTGTGGCTGTGTAAAACATAGAGTAATCATATTATCCTCGAGATACCATATTCAAAAGTGTCTAACCTTTAAAGATTTTTTTAATTCAGTGTCCAAATTTTAAAAAAATTCAATTAAGAGATCAATTTTTAAAACTTTAGGAATTCATTTTAAAACGTCAACTTTTGCTACTATCATGTTACATCAACAAAAACTAATGTTTTCAATTGAATTGCTAAGGTTTTAAAAAGTGACATGTTAGAACTCTAGCTGAATATACTAGAGTTTTACTATATTGATGATTGATAATAGAGGAAGTATATGAGTATCACAAGGTGATTCACAAGAACACCTTCTAACCAGAGCTGCAAAAGCTCCTCAGGGAGAATAATCTCTCTCTGTCACAGTATTCTCTTTCCTTCTATTTTCCAGAATGATTCTTTTCTCTCTCTGCCCCCCAACTTAGCTACCCACCCGTACATTCTGTTATTCCCCAACCTTGTACCACATTCCTAACTAACTTGTGCATCATTGCCCACAGCCCCCTCTCTCTTTCTTCTTGAGTATACTCGCCATGTCCTAGGTTTGTTGGTATTGATCCTAACATGATCACTCAATTACAAATTTTAAAAGCTTAGGTACTGAATTGAAAAAAAATCCTAAAATGTTGAGTACTTTAGGATTGGTTATCTCTATTATCCTCTAACCATTTTCATCCAACTGAATGTCAATTCCAAGTAATTGTGAGAATTCTAACCTTGAAATTTTTGTAGAAGCATAAATAAAGTTCCTCCACAGCACCATTTGAGCAACTCACTGATGGGGTTGCATGGAAAGCATTCTCTATAGAGGAGATAATTCCCCCGAGAGGATATTTTTCAGTATTTGAAGGAACATAACCAGCTTCATTCAATACTTTCTGGAATAAAGCATTCAGAAAAGGAAGACAAACTACCAGTTAAACTGATATTCCATATACAAAATGATGATGAAGGCTAGGAAACTTGCACAGACAGGCTAGTATTTGAACAGTCAACAACAGTACAGCAATTAAACCAAGGAAACTAGGAATGTTGCCAAGGTGAATCCTAGAAACTCCAGGTACCAATTTAGGTCACTGCAGGCAACTCGTTAAGCTCAGACCTGGATGGGGAATCAAGGGAAAAACCAGGAGGGGAAAAGTGGTGAGGAAAAAGCTAGACAATCCGGGTTTGTCCTATCTCACAATCTCTACTACCAGTTTTTTCATCCTTTCAAAGTATTTTCTCTTGATTGTTTATATTACGAGACATAGTTTGCAGTGAAATAAATCAAGTCTCCAACCAACATAAAGAGCTTTCCACACTTACCGTCACATTATGCTTGAAGTAAACATTGAGTGTTGTTGAAAAGTAATCATATTCATCTCGAAAAACTGGAAAGGAGCACGTCCCATGCTTCTCTGCAAGTAAAAGTATGCTAATTATTATGTCCATATACATTTAGTAAAAAGTATTCGATTTTAGAAGAAAAGATTAACGATCAAGAAAGTATAGCTACAGGTATTTTGCTTCGGGCATGAAATTGCATAAAGGTACACCCCTTTGATCCACAAATTAGAGACTATCCCAAAATGTTTTTAACAAAAACGTTATCCTACTAAATCCCATATGGTAACTCTACATTTAAGAAGGTCATCCACAGTAAATCTGGCCAGCGGAAAAGCGGTGTTTCTACAAGATTGTACATTTATAATATCCTAAAGTCATATGCATGTTCACATTTCCTGCCTTAGTGACATAATCATCTTGCTTGCTGATTCATTACCAGATACAGTTATAGCATGGCAACTACTCATCATCTTAGAAAAAGAAGCACAATTAGCATGGTCTACTTATAATGTAAATGAAGTATTAGGTCCATTTTTAAATTGGTGTAATAGTAGCCATGTGTCATGCTTTTCTTTTTTGGTTCTGTGTAGCATGTCCCCTGCAACTAAAGGGAGGGAAATACAAGGACTTGAGGAAAGATAACATCAGCAAATATGTTTGCTTCTCAGGAACTACTTGAAAAATGGTATACTACCTCTTCCCCCTCTCTGCTGTCTACAACTATGCTATTTACATCCATGTGCATGCCAGAAGTATTTAACAAGACTCATTGTGTAGTACTAGATAATACGCTTCCATTTATTCCAAAATAATAGATGAGTTCAAACCTCAATTAATAAATCACAGAAAAAGTTGAAGACTATTACCCCACTGCAAGTAAGAATCATCACATTCGGCCACCACAAAGCACAAAAAGTAAACCTATGTTAGTGCTGAAAGATGTTACAGATCTTTTAATTTGAAATGAGTATGAGAAGAAATTTGACAGCCACCTCATGAGCCCAGAAAGATCCTCTCCCACCATGGCAAGTTGATGATGAATCACAACTTAAAGATGGCCAATACTTCTCTAGAGCATCAAGCAATGTTGAGATCTGTGCAGTACAAAACCTTAGCAAAGGTAAGATGTGATATTGCTTTTGAAACAAGAAATTAACACATGATAATGATTTCTCAAAATGTATGGAAGCTGGATAATCAACATAAAATGTATGGAATCTAGATAATCAACATAAGTATGCACACATAAATGTGTTGACAAGATTCTAATATTAGATAACTACAAAAGGAATACTTTGAACAGAAAAGTATGAACACAGAAGTTCTCTTTAAATATGACAGGATATATAGCACAGAGAAAGAAAAAACACCTGAGCTGTTCAGTTTTACATAATCCAGATCATAGGGTTACCATCATAGAATAGCTGAAAATATAATAACATTTTGAGACCTAGAGTAAACAAATAATCTAATATCAAATTTAAGATATGCCAAATTCTTTGTAGCTTCAACCACAGGCACCCAAGATCACCCACTTTAGAGATCCACAACATGTAAATGACTCCAAGTGCACCAGATTGAAAGTAAAATAGGTAATGTAAATTGAAGAACAGGAAAACAGCTACCTCTTTTTCGTCAAATTTTGATCTACCACAACATGCAGGCCATGATCCATCATTATAGTCAGGCCACAGGCCATCTGTCACACATGATATGTAAACCGATTAGCATGTTTCTTCCAATGCTCTATAAACATACAAGAGCCAAAAAGGCTCAGTTACTACTCACTACATAAAATTCATAACGCGAAGAAAACTTTAAGACGATCAAACAGTGAAATGAAGCCCTTAAGTTTGTTTTCAATCCAAAGTGTAGACACTTCCGAAATAGAAGAAATTTACTCAGTTTCTTGAAAAAGGATACCTAAAATTAGTCAGCTATCCTTTTGTCTTCACAGTAAAGAATTGACTCATACAATAAGGATTAGTGAAAAAAATAAAGGAATTGTACTTACGGATTGTGAATTCAGTTGGAGCATTGGAGCTGGATTTAAAAATAAAAAAATGAAAATCACCGAAAGAAAATATAGCAACGTCAGTTCCATTACCAGGTTGATACGTCTAATCTCTGAAAAAAAACACCTATTGCTCTAGGAAGGTAAAAACTTGGATATCGAAGTCACGAATTGTACAGGAAGTGGTAAATTATGTTTATAGCAGCTACGGAAAAACATGATACCTTGCTGAAAGGTCGAGCTAATTTGACATTAAAGAAGTAGAATAAGGTGTGAAGTACCAGAAGAACTTGGCACACTCATAATGGTAGTAAACTAAATGAAGTCAGTCGCCGTGATCCTGACCAACAAGTTCCTAATTTAACAATCTAAACGATAATCAAATGATTGGGTTTCCAGAGTTTCACGGGAACCTAAGTTTTGAGATACTGATCTAATAAAGACACACACTTTACACATATATCGAACTTTCAAAAACTACGGGAGTTGAATTCAGGGAACAAAATCGCTCAAAAACCTCAAAACTTTACTTCTTTCCTTGTCCTAAATTGAAAACTGCAAAGCGTACGAACATCCCGATACCAGAATCAATCCCAAGTTTAAACCAAATAAAGCATGGAACACGCAATCAGCCAAGAAACCATACACCAACAGGACACAAAATTATCAAGAAAAGGAATCCTACCCTCGACAACAAGCGTTCTGGCGGCAACAATGGTGGGTCCGACGGCAGTAAGAGCCAGGCCACTGCAGAGCCAACTTAAAGTAATCGAACTCTCTCTGCCCTTCTCTTCCGTCTACCTTCTCGATGAAGAAAAACGAAGCCGTAGCGAGGAAGACGAGAAGCAATATGAGATGGAGTCGAGCTCCAACAGAGAGAGAAGGCATTGGACGGATATGTGTTTCTTTGGTCTTATCAGCAAGCGTTCAAGAAATTATAGCTTAAATATAAGAGGGAGAAGGTATCGTACCAATTTAGTTACCGGAATATGCGTGGGTCACATCACTGTCATAATATATCCGTGCTTATTAATGTTATGAATATCGTACTGGATTCGGTATCGGATTTAGCTCTAGAATAAAATTGTACCGGTACCGGTTGATACCGGATACCGTTTTGAGATATTTTTTAAATTTATAAAATAGTCCCTAAATTTTTTAAAAATTGCAAAATAGTCCATATTGATATATTATACAG
>JANITX010000010.1:14422451-14434875 GCA_027564395.1 Erythroxylum ulei | reverse complement strand
GGAATTGACATAGCAGATTTATACTGGTTCACCCAAATCGTGGGCTAAGTCCAGTCCTCAGAATCCTTTTTGAGATTTCACTATACTTCTCAAGGATACAAGTATTCTTTTCACTGAGCCTCTTTAGGTCTCTTACAGCAAGTATTCTTTTCACTTAGCCTCTTCAGGCTTTCTGCTTTTCTTCTTTCTATTGAAAGATGTTTCGAGCTTTGTTACAGACAATATAACTCTAGAGTTTAGCACAATGAATACAATGATTTACAATCTCTTTGAATTCGCTAACTTTTTAAAATATCTAACTTCTTCAGTCTTCGACTTCAAATCATATTTATAGCCTTTGTCTTCAACTGCTTCTTGATAACCGCTTCTTTCTTCTTGCTTCTTGATTTTTAAAGAAACAGTTATTCAGTTGAGTTCTGTAACTAACTCAAATTGATTATCCATCTGACGTGGTATCGGACCTTCGTCTTAGTTTTTGCTTCTGCTTCGTCTTACTCTCTTTCGTCTCTTGTGTCTTACTTTCCGCTTCAGTTTCGTTTTAGTTTCTTGCGTCTTACTTTCCGCTTCGGTCTCGTCTTATTTTCGACTTGCATCTTAGTTTGACTTTAGCTTCGTCTTACTTTGACTTCTGCTTCCGTCTTATTTTCTTTCGTCTCCGCTTCGTCTTAGTTCTCCTTCGCAACTTCGTCTTACTGTCTTCTATTATTTTTATTTGGTCTTCATCAAAATATTAATCATAAAGTCATTTTGACTTAATAGGTTCTAGTGTTCCTCCACGTTTTCTGGAAGAAGAAACCATTTAATCTATCATGTCTAGGGGCCTGATGGGATGGATTGAGAAGCTACCTTCTCTACATCTCTTTTAATAAATGGTCTAATGAGAGAATTACCATCTTGAGGAGTGATTTGTTTATTGATGATAAACTCTAATGTTTGAATAAAATAATGATTGTTAGTTGGTGTGCCAAAGATGTTTAAGAAAAAAAGTGAATGCTTTATGTAACTTTTTTGTTGAAAGTTAACTTGGAATCTTTGGTTATTTACAAGAGAGACAATCCTATTAAAGTTTCTCCTTCCTGTAACACTTTTATAGAGATAAGAAACATTTCTATCCATGTCCCCTAACCAATGCACCGTTTCCCTTTACTTCTAAAGTGAATGATTATAAGAAACTACTTGAGTGTATTAGTGGAGAGATGTTGTTTCCCCATCTATTAATCCTGCATTAGATGAAGAATTGTATAATGAGGATTAAGCTCATCTTTATAGTCTACCTCTTTTACTATTGTAATAGCATTTCATAATTTCTTTTGGTTTAGTATCATGAACTCCTCATTGATTAGAGGAAGCATTCTCATACAAATGTACATTTTTTGTCCTTTGATTTTATGATTGAGACCTTTGATTATGGCATCCTTAAAGCCCTCTACTCCCACGAAAATATTGTTTAAATTTGATATGATAATTAATTTTTCTTGAGATAAAGAGGTTTTGTATCAATATTGGTGAGTGATATAAAAACCTAAGGTTTCCAAAGAAGGCCTTGCTCTTTAGGAAAGAGGAGAGCTATTAAAAAATAATCATAGCTCTATCAATTTTGTCCTTAGTGACCAATACCCTTTTCTTGTTTCTTTATGTATAAAAAAGCCCCTCTTGTTTGAAATCTGTCACCTGTATTATACTCACAAAATCTTTAAAGTCATCTAAATAGTTTTTTAAACTAGAATTCCCCTTAACCTCAAATTGATGTAGTATGTTATTAAATTCTTTAATTGCTAATCTATGGAGATTCGATATCATCACTTAGCTCCCTAATCTCACTCTATGGTTATGTTCATTAGAAAGCAAGATCGCATGCATAAATGCAAATGATTTCAAATTTGATCTTCTCCATTTTCAATATGATTGCAAGATGAATGAGTTAGTCCTTTTTGATTGAGTGCTCACCCTCAATTTTATCTAGATCAAATGTAACCAATATTCTACCATTGTGATGCTTCTGATGGTTTGCAAACATCTATTAATGATTCTAGAAAAACATAACTTCTCACACTTATCATTCTTTAGCATATTCCCTAAAAATTTTTTACCAAAAATGACCTTAGTTTCCCTAAATAATCCTATACGACCATCTATTTTTTCAGAGAAATTTACTCTTCTAAAATTCCATATCAGGATAGTCATTCAAATGGAGGATTTTTTCTTGCCTACCTCTTCCTATTCGACTTCCTTCTGTTAGTATGCTAGAATTCCTCTTTTGCTCTTGACACTTAATTCTCTTTACTAATACTAGTGATGTTTCTTTTTTGATGCCTTGGTAGTGATTTTGCATACATATTTCCTTTTACTAGCTTGTCATTTGCTTCAAGAATACCTTCCTTGTTATTTAGCTAAGTATTTGGATCAAACATATTATCTTGAAGTTGGCTCCTTTCTTCTACATCAATAATGGAACTAGTTTTCTTTTGCACTACTACTTGTTCAAGCATCTAACAATTATTTTGTCTATAGATAGGAGTTTCCTATATAACTCACTATGTGGTTCAACATAATCTAATACTCTACTGGTAAGAAATATAAATTGCTTAAGAGAAGAACTTGTTTCACCTTCTTTTGGTGGAGTTATAATCATAGTTTCCAATTTTAAACAAATAAGAGTTGGTTGTTGAAATGCTATGGACTCAATTCTAGCACTTGTTGAGATTGATTGAAGGATTCAAAACAAAATAGGAACATACGTTCCTCATTCATCATAACTTCATTGATTCCCTATTGCTTCTAATGTTTGAAGAAGCCTATTGGAGTGGTTCATAAATGATTAATTGATTACATTTATGGGGGTAACCATTACAATCATGAATTTCTGGCATCCAACAATATGTAGGAGCATCCATATTGTATGTGAAATTGGCCTCACTATACACCATATGAGAATACTTAATTCAAAGTGGAGCAACTCTTTTTTTAATGCATGAAACAATTATGCTTTAGTTGAATCTTTACAACACCAGCGTCAAGAAGAAGGTCTTATGGATATATTAATAAACTCAAAGCAAGATTTTCTTTTCCTGAAGATATTGAGCTGGATGCATCATCATATTATTTGAGACTGTTAATGCCTTAGAGTGAAGAGGAGACAAAGAATAATGTCATAATGAAGTTGCAGTTCAAGAAGAGAAAGAAGAAAAAATGACAAAGAAAATAGAGGTGAAGAAGAGGAGACCTTTGTCTAAGAAGACAAAGTAGAAGAGTGGAAAAAGGTTATTAAGGAAGAGCAAGAGGAGGAGCCAAATACGAAAACAATTGATGAAACATTAGTAGTCAATTTAAGTATGGATGGTTTCCACCTCCTACAAGACAAAATATTGCATAATTTACTGGTCAATTCAATATCATTGGAACCCTTCATTTTATTCATTGTTCTTACTTTGTACCTGTAAATAGTCACAATATAAAGGAGACCTTAGGAATATTTTACTTTAACCAGATCAACATGAACTAAGAGACATTAATGTAAAGGGTATAAACATCATCTGATAAGTTTTGTTTATGAATTTACCTTAATTATGTTTAAGATACTAGTCTTCTAGGATCGGATTAGAATTATAGTTAGGGTCTTTATTAAGAATTACATAGAAGCCTCATATGTTGCAGGATCAATTAATCCCTTGAACTATTTGTCTGTCCTTAGAATTGTCAAGCAAAATATGCATTAAATTATTTTAATCACTTTTGTTGGAAGTAGGCCTCCATTCACTCTAATTATGATACCATAGCCAAGCAAAATTTCTATTATTACTCTATATTTAACCTCTTTGTATAGATAATCCGTCAAATTTATAATTTGCAATATGGTTTAATAAGAGTATATCCCAGGTTGATTTTCTATAAGCACTTTCCTTTAGATAATAATGAGACCGGATTTATTACACTTATAAGGATTCTTTATCGATGTGAAGCATTCATATTCTTTTGGCTATTAAAACCTTATTAATAGTTTTGATAAGAATAATGCTAAGCCATCCATCATTCTTTAGTAAACAAACCTCAGACCATTTAATTTTAGTTATAGCTTTCTTTGAGGCTTCATTAGAACAAAAAAATTTCCTCACTATTCTTTCTATTGCCTTGATCAAGTAGGAAGACTCAAGTGAGAGAACTAATAACATACATATTACTGATGATAGGAATGATGAGATTGGCGTTGCATGTAAAAGGTAGAGTTTTATTGCTACACTAGGCAATCCTTCTATTTATTATGTCAACAAGCTAGTTCTCTAACATCATTAACCTACAACTAAAGGGCCCTCTAGTCACTTATTTAATAATTCCAATCATAACAAAGAGACTAACTTTTAGATAGGGCCCTTTAGTTGTAGGCTAATGATGTTAGAGAACTAGCTTGTTGAGTAATTAGCACTTATTGAGGCAAACATACTACTTTTTTCTTTATTAATGGAGAGACTTGATAAGTTATTAAAAAATGAGCAGTGAGTTCATAAAAGATTCAATTGAGTTTTAGTTAGCACTATTGAATAATAAAAGTTAATATGCAAAGACATGTTAAAGATCCCTAACTTCTTGCATTTATTATGATATGTGAACTTATCCTTTAGTTTTATAGAACATGCTCAATCAGTCTTATGAAAACCTCTATGCATAAAGTATGCAAATATGGGAAAAGTGGATTATCTTGTTTTAAACATTTAGCTCCTCTTATCAATTATATAGGCTTACATTACTTATATTACAAAAGGAAGTAGTGGTGATATATTGCTCGTTCCATCTTCAAAAAGTAGTGATGATACATTGCTTAAACGATCTTATAAATTTTCTAAAGAAACCAAAAGCTTTCAAAGAATACAGGATAAAATTCCAATTTATGGAGTCAATGGCTTTATGGAATTTAATTTTCATAACACCACTATTGATTGAGGTTCTCCTATGGCAGTTTTCGAACAATTCTTTAGCAAAAAGCATGTTATCATTAATTTATCTCCTTTGGAAAAAAGCTCTTTGTGATGGATTGATAATTAAGCTCAATAGTGATTTCTTTCTATAAGAAAAAACTTTATAAATAATCTTATATATAGTATTGCAACATGAGATTGGCTTAAAGTCCTTTGTGGTGCTCAGATTATAAGTCTTTGGAGTGAGAATAATCTGAGTCTTATTGAGTTCCTTTAGCATTTTACTACTTTTAAAGAATTCCAGAATGAAGTCAAAACATTGGTTTCAATTTGTTTCTATGAATCCTAAAACTTAATCTATCACGACTTAAGGTCTTATCTAAATTAAGATTGTAGAGAGTTTTATAAATATCTAAGGAGTTGAATGGCTTTATAAGTAATTTATTTCCCTCATCTATGTTTTTTTAAAATGAAAAAGTTAAGTACCTGTATAAATGAACAATTATTGGTATATGGGTCTAAAGTGTTGAAGAAATAATTATGAGCCACTTGGTTCATCTCTTGATGCTTTATAAATACTTAACCATCATCCTTTGTTAATAATGTGATCTTATTTGTGTTTCTCCTTAAAAGAAATGCTTTGTGAAAGCAATTTAGAATTTGTATATCCCTTTTAAAGACATTTTGTATATATTTTGTTAAGGCTTCCCTTTCTTAAGTTTTATTAAAAGGATTTATTAGAGAGACTGATAACACATTTTGCTTTTAGTTGAGAATAGTTCTAGCTTTCATAATTGCTAGGTTTGTATTATTGCATTGCTTATGGCTTGTCATCTTTAACTCATCTTTCACCTTTTATATTTTTTTCAAAAATTTGTAGGTTTCAAATATATATAAGATAAAACCTATTCATTTACCCACTACACCCTTAAAATCCTCCAATTTAGTTAGGTAATCATTAAACCTGAAAAGGACTCTTCTATGCATCTTATCTATCAAACTTGATAAAGTATTGTTTCCCCCTCCTCATCTATATTGAGCTCCCATAATTTTCACTTGAACTGGATCACTTTACTTCATCAGGAAATAGTCCACCATATCATGATCCATTTGTTCACAGATTTCACACTTAAGTTGCATGACTTTTACCGAAGTTGAGGACGAAGCCTTCATGTTGATGAGCTGTCAAGTTAAGTTATCAATTTTTTCTTGCAATTTCTTCATTTGATTGATAGCCATATTTCCTTTTTGTTATCAAAAGGTAGTAGATTGTCTACTCCACTCATTCGTCCATAGGCAGCTATTACTCGCCATCTCCTTTATAATCTCTTATGCTTCATCTATTGTCTTCCTCATCAGTGATCCTCCTGAAGTTGCATCAATCGTGCCTCTCTTATGTAGGGTTACTCCGTTATAAAATGTTTGTGACAAGAATTCCTTGGGTAAGTTATAGTGTGGGCATTTCCGTTGCAAATCCTTATATCGTTCCTATGCTTAGTAGATGGATTCCCCGTCACGTTGGTAAAAGTTGGTAATCTCTTTGATGAACTTCATAGTCTTGGTCAAGGGAAAATATTTATCTAAAAGACAGAAACTAGTTGATCCCAAGTCATGACATTGGCTAGGTTGAGGGAATGATTCCAAGCCTTTGCCCTATCTTTAAGGGTAAAACAGAAAAGCCTAATTCTGACTGCATCTTTCGACATCTTATGGTACCAAAAAGTATTATAGATTTCAAGGAAGTTCACTAGATATGGTTAGGATCCTCGTTTGTTAGTCCATAAAATTTCACGTTCTGTTGAAGCATGTTTAGGAGGGCTGGTTTAATTTTAAATGATGCTGCTTGTACGAGTGGCCTAGCTACTCTTTGGTTAGACACATTGAACCCTGGTCTCATGAAGCCTATAAAGGTGCATTATTGACGTCCTTGGTTTGCTCCGTGGTCCAAATCTTGCCAAAATTCATCAGTCATTGTTACTTTGGCTATTTCTTCTTCTTCTTCACGCCAAGCTTTTTTAATGGGTCGTTCTAGTCGAGTGATATCTAAATCTATGGTTTCAACTACACAACTTGAACTTCTAGTGACTCTTGTGTTCATGTAAGAGCACGATTTCAAAAATGGAAAGAAAGAATAAAAAATGAAAAAATGAAAAACTAACTAAATGCCTTAAACTATAGAACTAAACTAATTGCCTCCTCGACAATAGCATCAAAAACTCGATTGTGGATTCTCGATGTGTGTAAGTTTTAAATAATTAACCTCGATAATTCGCAAGCATACGGGTCGTTTGTGTAGTACCTAAGGTTTCGATCCCATGAGGAGGGATAATCTAGTCCTAAAATCTATAGCCAACACAATTCGCAGAAATTCCAAAGATAGCAAAATTAAAACAAGAATTCAATTTAATCACGTAATTCAATTCAAAAATCAATTACGAAATATTATCAATTTAGTTATTGCAACACACTCAAGAATTAACCTAAGAAAACTATCAATTGGGAGAAATGATAATTTACCTACCTTTAACGCTAACCTAATCGATTATGATTTACCGGATTATTGTTTCTAAACGATGCTAGGGTTGATTACTCTCTCTCGAGTTATAACTATTAACCCTAAATTATAAAACCTAATCAGATTATGGAAAATTGCAATATCTCAATTAACAACCTATCTAAAACCATAATGAGATTTGAAGTTGTCCAATAAACTATCGGGAACCTATGCGAAATCTCTCTTCACACAATTACTGATTTGATTAATTTATCGTTCTTATTAAATCACTTAACTCTCATTAGACCAATTTAATAATTTTTCATTCAATTCTCCCTCTCAGTTTATTAGAAAATTATGCAATCACAGAAATCAATCACAATAAATCCAATAAACATAAAAACAATTAAATTTCATTAAATAAAAGACAAAAAAAACCCGAAGGTGAGTTGAAAACTTCTCAACATTCACAAATCCTATCATCAAACTGCTATTCCCAATTTTAATTCAAACTTGGATGGAGATAGGAGGCAGTGACGTCGGAAACTCCTTATTTGGGAAGTATGTGAAGGTTGACTTCTTCTCCAGTTCTCTCTTCCTTCTTCTCTTTCTCAATCTCTCAACAATTCTCTCTGGGGTTTCTCTCTAAAAGTGGCTAATGCAAAAGCTCCTTTATCTTCTTTGTCTTATTCTTTATATACCTTTTGTGTTTTGGGCAGCCCTAGGGTTTTTCCAGAGTTTGAAAGGTCTAAAAACTTGACGTTGTTTAGTGTCTACGTGTTTGCTCGACACAGGCCACGATCATAGGCCACATTTGAGCCTTCTGTTACGATCGTGGCAAACAGGCCACAATTATAGGCCGTGTCTGACACTAATGCTTCTGTCGCTATTATGGCTTATTGTGCAATGATCGTGGGCCATTGTTTCAGCCCGAGTGTCTCCCATACTTCTCCGTTCTTCGATGTTGACCCTGAAATACTAACAAACACATAAAGGTACCTTAAAAACATAATAATTAAGCTCAAAGACTTGTACTAACCCACAAAAACACTTAAACACAAATAATTAACTAACTAACTAACACAATTCTAACCTAAACACATACTAAACGATTGAATTAACAATTAAATCCATATCAAACTAAGCCCTAAAACATGATGCAATTCACACTTATCAACATCCCCATATTTAAATGTTTACTTGTCCTCAAGCAAACAAAACAACAAACATACAAAATCACACGGTACATAATGCAGTAATGAGACAATGACTTCAACTTCATGAAATAAATTTAATTTTAAAAAAAATCATTCAAGTATATCAAATCACTAACATGTAAAATTCACGTCTTAGAGCTTTGAACTAAATATACATATTAATCCAGACTTAAGTGTTAAATTGTCTACCCTTTTCAATTGCACACATATATTAATAATTCTTTGGTCATTCAGACTCTGTAACTATTCCTAATTACGTGTTCATAAAAATTCCAGCTATTACAAGTTCGGTAGGTTTTTATTAGAGATACACAATATTATTTATTATTTATTATTATTACTTATTTACTTTTTATGAACATAGACTCATTCTTTTTACGTGGAGGCAAATATTGGTAATGAATGTCAATAAAGTTACTCAACTAAGTCATGTTTTTTTTATTAAGCTACTTGGTTAGAACATCATTATAGCCTTTTGACAGGAAGGAACACATTTGTGATGCGTGTCGATCCGATTACTTAGCTACATCACATTCTCAACTAGCTACTGGCTCTATTCATAACCTAAAGGCCAACGGAATAGTTATTTATTTAAAATTAACAAAAAAAAATTAATTGCCTACTTTTTTGCTTTAACTACTTATTTCCATAAAAATACTAGCAAAGTTACTTAAGTCAAAAGACCTCAAACTATGAATGAATGTGATAATTTAGAGGGTGACAAACTGTCACTAAATCCTAATTAAGTTGCATATTTAGCCAAAGACCCCAATTCACTAGCTAATGATTCTTCACAACCTAATAGACTATGTTCAAAATTAAATCAATTTCAATCCATTTAAGCCATTGACATATCCACATGATTCACAAAATGCAATCTAATAACTATTATGCAAAATTCACATTCAATGCAAAGCACATAACCCTCCCCATACTTAAACAACACATTGTCCTTAATGTGAGAAGGGGGCAAACAAAAACATATAGAAAAAAGAAACATAAATTAGAATAAAACAAAAATAAAATAAAGACTAAATTAAAAAAGAAAGGGGGTTAGAACAAAGCCTCATGGTGATGGAGGCAGGGATGGATCTGTTGGACCCTTGAGATTGTTGTCTTATCTAGGAATTACTTGAAGAGAGTGGGGGAAGTAGTGACCCTAGATCAGTTCAAATTATAAAAGTTTATTGAAAGTTCAAAACAACTCTAACGATTGCAATCAAACTACTAAATGTGCTAATTTATAGTCTTTAGCTTGACCTTGCATTTATGGAGACATCCTAAATATTAGAATAGAAGGAAATCGCTTCCTTATCCTTGGGAATTGCTCCTCCGAGATATAGCTTGTAATGATGCCCGTTGACTTTAAAAGTTTCCTTATTCGTATTTTCCAATTTGAGGGCTCCATGATCGAAAAATTGAACGACTGTTAAAGGTCTACTCCATCGAGATTTTAACTTCCTTAGAAATAGCCTCAACCTTGAATTATATAACAGAACTGCATCTCCTACTTTAAATTCTTTTTGTTTAAGATGAGAATCGTGCCATTTCTTTACCTTTTCTTTGTAAAGTTTGGCATTTTCATACGCATTATAACTAAACTCTTCAAGTTTGTCCAGTTGTAGAAGTCTCTTTTTGCATGCTTGCTTCCAATCAAAATTTAATGCCTTTATTGCCCAGTATGCTCAATGTTCTAGTTCAACTGGCAGATGACAAGTTTTTCGATACATAAGCCTATAAGGAGTTGTTCCAATAGGTGTTTTGAAAGTAGTCCTATAGGCCCATAAGGCATCGTTTAACTTTATTGCCCAATCCTTCCTGGAGTTGTTCACCTTCTTTTCCAAAATTCGTTTTAGTTCTCGATTGACAACTTCCACTTAGCCAGTAGTATGTGGATGGTAAGGTTTAACAACAGGTACACTACATATCTTTTTAAGAGAGCATCAAAAGATCTGTTGCAGAAATGTGCACCTCCATCATTTATTATCGTATGTGGCACTCTAAACCGAATGAATAACCCTTTGATTAACTTTTGCAGTGTCTTTCCATCATTGGTTGGAGACGCTATTACTTTAGCCTAACATGAAACATAATCCACCCCTACTAGAATGTACATGTTTCCTATTGAGGATGGGAAATGATCTATAAAGTCGATGCCCAAACATTGAAGACTTCCGCTTCTAAAATGTTAGATAAAGGCATCTCATATCTTTTGGAGATGTTACCTATTCTTTGGCATCGATCACATTGTGCTATGAAAGTTTGAGCATCCTTAAATAGTTGTGGCCAATAAAATTCACTCTTGAGTATACAAGCCACCATTTTGTTGGCTCCATAATGTCTAGCATATTGACCTTCATGACATTACTTTAAGATTTCCAACATTTCTTCCTTTGGAACACATCATTGCATTAACCTATCAGCGCATGCTTTATATAAAATTGACTCATCCTATATATATCGGTTGCAATCATACAAGAATCTTGTTTTTTTGGTATGATAAATCTAAAGGAAGTTTACCACTGGCAACATAATTTGTGATATCGGCAAACCATGGTGTAGTCAAAATTTCAAGTAGCATCAGGGTTTCATCGTGAAAATTTTAATTAATATCTTCGCTTGGCTTGCATTCCCCTCCTTCCAATTTGGATAAGTGGTTGACAACCACATTTTCTACTCCCTTTTATCTCTCACATCTATATCAAATTCCTGTAAAGGTAACACCCATCGAATAAGCCTTGGTTTTGCTTCTTTTTTGTTAAAAAGGTATTTTAAGGTTGTGTGATCGATGAATACGATTACCTTTGACCTTAAAAGGTATTGTCGAAATTTATGCCATGTGTACACTACTGCGAGTAATTCCTTCTTTGTAGTGGTGTAATTTAGCAGAGGTCATGCAATGGTCTTCTGTAATAATAGATCGCATGCAACCTTTTATATTTCCTTTGACCCAATACACAACCTATGGCTTGGTCACTTGCATCAGACATAACTTTAACTGAAGTGTCCAGTCCGGTGGTGATAGAATTAGTGCTGATACTAATGCCTCCTTTAGTTTGTTGAATGTAGACATACACTTGTCATCAAATAGGAAGGGCAAATCTTTGACTAAAAGGATGGTCATTGGTCTTGCGATTTGCGAAAATTCTTTAATGAATCGACGGTAAAATCCTGCATAACCTAAGAATCCTCGCATACCTTTTACATTGCTTGGTAGTGTAAGTTTCTATGCCACTTTTATTTTTGCTCTATCGACCTCAAATCCTTGGTGTGAGATTTTATGCCCTAACATTATCTCCTTTTGCACCATCAAATGACATTTCTCCCAATTCAGCACGAAGTGTGACTCTTCGCATCTTTGAAGAACTCTGTTCAAATTAGTTAAACACATCTCAAAAGAATCTCTAAAAACTAAAAAATCATCCATGAACACCTCCATTATATCTTCTATCATATCGGCGAAGATGGACATTATACATCTTTGAAATGTAAATGAGGCATTGCATAGGCCAAAAGGCATCCATTTGTATGCGAATGTACCATAAGGGAAGGTGAATGTGGTCTTTTCTTGATTATCAGGTAAATGAAGATCTGATTATATCCCTAATATCCAGTTAGGAAGCAATAAAATGAATGTCTAGTTACCCTTTCTATCATCTAGTCTATGAATGGGAGAGGAAAATGATCTTTCTTAGTCACGGAGTTGAGTGTACGATAATCTATGTGTACTCTCCATCTTGTGACCATTCTTGTTGAAATTACTTCTCCACTATCACTTTCTATTACCGTCATTCCACCCTTCT
>JANITX010000010.1:14397311-14410865 GCA_027564395.1 Erythroxylum ulei | reverse complement strand
TCCCGATCCGGGAACGCCTGAATGCGGGCGCTCAGCCTGCACAGGACATTGAGACCAGATAAATTCTAAGTATTTCAATAGGGCATATTGCTAACTTAACAGTATGTACAGTACACTTATGACCAGCTCGGGTCGCTTCAGTACACTTATGACCAGCTCGGGTCGCTTCCCATTAACACTAACTTCACAATATGGGCAGTACACTTATGAAATCATTCACTTCGGCTCGGCACTGAGGACACTCTGGCCAACACATTTATTAACAGTGCACCGAGCTAGACTAACAGGTCGTCTCCTTCGGATCGCTTGTCGAGCCGTATCTCTCAATCAGTTAAAAACAACAATCCGATCAATTAGAGCTCTATAGCTCAAACTATCTCCAATTTACCGCAACATGCTCTCAACTCTTTTAAATCAGTCAGTCCACTTTTAATCGATCGCTCTGTCTTAGTGACTATCAAAATCACATCACTACGGTAGGAACAATAGAGAAAATTCTGAAGGATGCAACACTTCAGATATCAGAGCAATCAGATATCGGTCGGATAAGTTTTGGCCAAAGCAAAACAGTGAGGTCGGTCGGCCAGACCGCTAGGCCAATTGCCAAAACAAAGAAGGATAGTCGGTCGGCCATAGAATATCAATCAAAATGAGACAATAGAGCTCGGCCATCAAAATTAGACAATAGAGCTCGACCATTAGCAAGGTCGGCTTACTCTTGCTTGGTCAGTCAGTAACAAAATTCAATCGGTCGAAAGACCGAAGATCGGTCGGTAGGCTTAGGATCCAAAGAGCACGAGGTCGGTCAATAAAAAGCAATTCCAAGTCGTTCGGCCAAAGGGTCACAGTCGATCGATCAGAAGGTCAAGACGATCAGTCAGAACAGAAATACAGATCGATCGGCAGAACAGTAGGATAGGTCGATCGGTCAAAGCAATGATATAGATCGATCGGTCAGAACAATAATATAGATCGATTGGTCAGAACAGTAATATAGATCGATCGGTCAGAGCAATGATATAGATCAATCGGCAGAACAGTAGGATAGGTCGATCGGTCAAAGCATTAATATAGATCGATCGGTCAGAATAATAATATAGATCGATCGGTAGAACAGTAAGATAGGTCGATCAGTTAGAGCAGTAATAGAGGTCGATCGATCAGAACAGAAATACAGATCGATCGGCAGAACAATAAAATAGGTCGATCGGTTAGAACAATAATATAGATCGATCAGCAGAACAGTAAGATGGATCGATCGGTCAGAGCAGAAAGACGAACCGCTCGTCAATACAACAATACGGATCGATCGGTTAAAACAGAAAGATGGCTCGGTCGGTTAGAACAGAAAGACGGACCGGTCGCCAATTTCACTATGCAATACTTTTGACTCGAGGTGCCAAAGTTCACAGTTTAGTATCGAGGGGAAGCTCTAGGACTTCCAAACACTCAAAATCATATTCAGTCCCTAACAGGGTTTTCTCTCCCTTAACCAAAGGGCTATTCTAGCGAGCAACAATACAGTCGGAACTCTGTTTATAACTTACACACAAATTTCCAGATTTTGACACTCTTCCGATCACCCCTTGGAAATCAGTTCAGTAGTCTCCAACCTCTGTCCTTTTCTATATATTATCACTCATCCCGTACCCATAAGAAACATAAGAAACAGTAACACTTCTCGTAAAATTACAAGTCTTACCTATTTAAGCTTCCGTTTCTTCGACTCTGCGCAATTACTACGCTGTCTCGCAACACCATACCCGATCAGTATCTCCTCAAAAGGGATGCGGTTTCTGTTCAGTTCATAGGTGAGCAAAAAGGGAGAGAGAGCCAAGTGAGAGAATAAGCAATTTCTCCCAGAAGCAGAGAGAAAGGAAGCTACCAGAATGCCGGTGGAGACAACAAGAAGATAAAACTTATACGGAACAAGGCCATTAAATGCATTCACTAGTGTCGTGACACATGTCAGGACACTTGGCCATAATTCCTCTCACCATGCATTTCTCGTCCAGTTATCACTCAATTTGCCAGTCCTTTGTCACCCAACCATCATTTCTAACATCATGTATCATGTATCAAATTTTCAGTGCCATAGATTACTGCTTCACGTGCATGTGTTCCTTATGGGAACTGCACGAGCATGAGCGGGCTATCCCAATTTCGCTAATTAATCTAACACCCGTTTGACTGAAACGGGATGTTAGATCAAGAGGCTATAGATATACATTATTGAATCTAGATAGTAAACAAGTGAGGATAGACAAGAGCTTTGAGGGCTTGAAGAATAAAACTTGAACTGATAATGTCAACAGTTTTATGGAAGCCTATTTTCATATCAAAACAAGGCTTGGAACTCTAACTTTGATAACCTTTAAACAATTCATAAGCCAAAAGTATATTATCATTAATATTCCTACCTTTAGTGAACGTACTTGAAAATTACAAATTAAAGAGTTTGTAATAAAGCTGAGACATGTATCAATGATCATAAAGATAAATTTGTAAAATTTATTATGAAAAGATATTGATATAAAATCCTTCAGTGAGCTAGGATAGGAAAATTCGGCAAATAGGAAAATAAAAGTCATATTAAACTATTTTAGGTGTTTACTTGTCTTAAAGAATTCCTGAATCACTAGACATACATAAGGTTTAATAAGGTCTGATGTGTTTTGAAAGAAGAATGTGTTGAATTCATATGGACTAGAGGCCTTATTGGGATTGAATCTAAGAACAACAACCTCAATTTCTAGGATCTCAACTTCCTTAATTAAGCCTAAAGCTTGAATTTGAGTAAACTTGAGTAGTAACTTTTAGTAAACCAATATAAACCTCAACTTTGTCATTTTTTATCACATAAAAATTATAACCTTTATGAAAAATTATGGAAGGAAGACGCAATTAAATACATAAGGACTTATATATAGCAATATAAACCATAATAGGTATAATATTATTGCTTAATTTATATACTGAGATGATGACTCTTTTATTAAAATATAATTTCTACTAAACTTTGTTACTTAGTTGTTGGTATTAAGTTTCTTAAATCAAAAGATTTTCTAATATATATATGTTCTATTTATTTTACTGCAGGTGCACATCATAGTTATAGCTAGTACAAGCGATTATAGGTCAATTCCATAAGAATTGTTGGTTATCTACCTACTACCTACAAACTTGACAAGCTAGATCAACTTTTATAGAACGATGAGTATGTAAAATAAATAGATACCAATTTGAATACTAAAGAAAATCAGTGATCAATAATATACCAAATTATGAATTAACTAGATTCAGGGCAAGTTTTCGTAAGACTTTACTATATTCAATTTAATTTTCAATTAATGAATTATTCTAGCTTCTCGGGAAAGTAAAATTTTCTAACTTAGACTATATTCTCTCTTGAGACTTATAATCCTTATTCAGAGGTTAATTAATTGAAATCTCTTTCTAATATAGATAATTAAGAATTCTTTAATTCATTATATGAACTCTTTTAATAGGTTTTACTCTAACCCAACTAGATCTTGCGACATTCCATCGAATAGTTAACACTTAATCATCTTTATTCACACTTTGACCTAAACATACATCTTATCTCTTGAATCTTAATACATGAATCATATAATGAATTTATCTAGTCAATTCACTCTTTAATTATGACTATATAGTCCTAAAAGCAATAGAAAAAAGAGAGAATGTTTATTTGTTTGTTTGATTTTTAAAAACACATAAGCAATAATAAACTTAAAAAACATGCATGAAAACAAAGATCCCTACTCCTATACTTAAAACTTACAGTCCCTAATGTAGCATCAAATGTAAGAAATGGAGCATTTAATAGAAACAACAAATGTAAGAACGTAAATAAAAAGGAACAAAATTCCCTTAGGTTGCCTACCAAACAATTCCTTTGTTTCATGTTGTTGGCATGCTTCCATGTTTCCCTCATCAAATGATGCCATTTGCATCTTCAAGCATCACCACTTGCACATTCTCCGTTTGGAAGCCTTCCTAATACGACTTTAGGTGATGACCATTCACTTTGAATTTCTTTTCTGTTTTCAAACTCTGTATCTTTATTGCACCAAAAGGAAAGACATAAGGTACCATAAATAGACCAACCCAATAAGAACACAACTTACCTAGGAATAATTTAAGTCTGGAATAATAGAGAAGCACTTTTTGACCCACAATAAAGCTTTTGCTCGAGATCATCTTAGCGTGGAAAGCCTTAGTCTTTTCCTTATAGATCATTGCATTCTAATAGGAGTCATTTCTCATCTCCTCCCAACTCTTAAAATTGAAATTTTCTATACACTTTTGCATCATCAATATTCATATTGCATCACTTTATGGCCCAATACACCTTATGTTACTACTCTACTGGAATATGACATGGCTTCCCAGACACAAGTCTATATGGAGACATCCTAATTGGCGTCTTATAAACCGTCCTATAAGCCCACAATGCATCTTCCAACATCACCTCCATTCCTTTTTATTTGGCTAAACTATTTTCTCTAGGATTGACTTAATTTCCTAATTAAACACCTCAACTTGACCATTGTTCTGGAGATGATAAAAGGTGGAAACCTTATGCATGATGTGATATTTCTTGAACAACGCTTCCATCATCCTATTACCGATATAGGTTCCTATGTCACTTATGATTGCCTTTGGCGTCCAAACTTAAGAAGGATGTTAGATTTGAAAAAAGCTGCAATAATTTTAGCGTCATTAGTTTTGATAGCTTTAGTTTCCACCCATTTGTAAACATAATTAGCTACAAGTAATGTATAATTAAAACCAAAAGACATAGGAAAAGGTCCTATGAAATCTATACCGTAACAATTAAAAATTTCACAGAAAATAATGGAAGTTTGTGGCATTTGATTTTTACGGGACAAGTTACCTGACCGTTGGCACCTATCACACGACTTGCAAAAGATATATACATTCTTGAATAATGACGGCTAGTAGAGGCCATTCTTCAAAACTTTATGGGCAATCCTCTTTCCCCCAAAGTGTCCTCCACATGCATACGAATGGCAGAAGGCTAAGATTAAAGGCATCTCGCTCTCAAGGCACACACCTTCTTATGACTTAATCTACACAGTGCCTCTACAGATAAAGATCATCCCAAACATGAAACTTGGCTTCATTCTTCAATTTATCTTTCTGGGCCTTTAACAAACCAATAGGTAATTTGTTAGTAATTAAAAATTAACAATATCTACATACTATGGAGGTCTCAAATTAGTAGAAAATAGTTGTTCATCTGGAAATGTTTCCCTAAGAGGGATATCACCTTCCTTTCTAACCAAGCGATTAAGGTGATCAACAACTACATTTTCTACCCCTTTTTATCTCTTATCTCTAAATCAAACTCTTGAAGTAGAAGAATCCATCTAATCAACCTCAGCTTTGCTTCTTTCTTCGTGAATAAGTACCTCAACGCTGCATGATCAAAATAAATAATAACTTTAGCACCTAATAAATATGGTTGAATTTTTTTAAAAGAAGAAACCACAAACTGAAGTTCTTTTTCAGTTGTAGAATAATTTAATTGAGCTAGAATAAAAGTCTTTGAAGCATAATAGATGGCATGTGAATCTTTGCTCAATTTTTTGTCTAAAAATTGCCCCATTACATAATCACTTGCATCACATATGATCTCGAAGGCGAGGTTCCAATTTGGTGGTTGAATTGCTGGTGGGGATGTTAAGAGCTTCCTAAGTTTGTTAAATGTGTTCTTGCAATTATCATCAAACTCAAATGAGACATCCTGTTGCAACAACTTGCATAGATGTGAGGCTATCTTTAAAAAATCTTTAATAAACTTATGGAAAAACCTACATGGTCAAGAAAAGAACGAACTTCCTGCACATTTAAGAGGTAAGGTAAGGTAGAAATGAGATCAAGTTTAGAATTGTCTACTTCTATATCGCCAGTAGATATAACATGCCCTAAAACTATACCTTGATCTACCATAAAATGATGCTTTTCCTAATTAAGTGTAAGGTTAGTTTCAATAAACCTTTTTAAGATAAGAGTAAAATTGTCTAAGCACTCGTAAAAAGAAGAACCATAGACACTAAAGTCATCCACAAATACCTCTATGATTTTCTCAACGTACTAAGGGAAAATGCTTATCGTTACATCTTTGGAAGGTGGCAGGTGCATTGCACAATCTAAATGACATTCTTCATTAAGAAAATGTATCAAATGGACATGTAAATGTCATCTTTTCCTAGTCCATTGATGTAACTAGGATATGAAGGCAACATAAAAAGCCATCTAGAAAATAGTAATACTCATATCCATCCTATCATTTAAGCATTTGATTAATAAAAATGAGGGAGAAATGGTTTCACGAGATGCCAAATTCAATTTTCTATAGTCAATACATACTCACCACCTAGTTTGCATATGGGTGGGATCGGAACCAACTCACCTTCCTGATTAGCTACAACTGTGATTCTAGATTGCTTAGGAAAAACCTGAACTAGACTTACCCACTTACTATTGGAGATAGGGTAAATGACCCCATCATTGACAAGCTTCAACACTTCCTTCTTTACTACTTCAAACATTAAAGGATTCAATCTACACTGAGCTTGCCTAGTGGCCTTGACACCTCCTTTAATAAGATGCGATGCATGCATATAGAAGGGCTTATTCCTTGAATATCTGTAATTGTCCATTTAATGTTCTTCTTATGCTCTCGTAATATTCGAACCAACTTGTCCTCTTGATCAGAAGTCAACACTACCGAAATAATGATATTGTTTTCTTATTTCCCAAATATGCACATTTTAATTGGGTGGGTAGTGGTTTCAACTCCACAGTAGGTAACTGCATATCAAAAGTTAACAACCTTCAGTAACATTCAAATAACTATATAAAAGCCAGTTAATACCTTGTGGGACAAGTTCTAATGACTATAAGGTAGCCTCCATCTCAATAAGCTCTTCTCTTAACTCATCATCATTAGTGGCTTCTGATTATAGGTGCTCAGTCAAGACTGCTTCTAATTGATCCATGCAACTCAATTTAAACATTTCTTGTACTTGGGGATTAATCATATCAACAAAGAAAATAGGATGATCATTTTGAGGATGTGTCAATGCATCCAAAATTTTAAAATGAATTACTTCCCCATCAAATTCCATTATGAGGGTGCCTTCACAAGCATCTATCTTAGTTTAGGTTGCGTTAAGAAATGGTCTCCCTAGAAAAGATAGGTATTCGATTGTACAAAGTTTCATCATTCATATCAACTATGTAGAAATCTACAGGGAACACCAACTTATTTACCTGCACCAATACATCCTCATCTATGCCATCAAGGTAAACGTTAGTACAGTTAACTAATTATATAATAACAATTGCCTCTTTTAAAGGGCATAAGTTTAAGGAAGTATAAATTGAATAAGGCATAACATTGGTTGAAGCTCTTAAATCTAGCATAGTTCTATAAATCACATTGTTACAAATTTTACAGGGAATTGTGAATATACCTAGATCCTGACATTTCGTAGGCATCTTCTTCTTAAAGACTACAGAACCTTTCTCACCCATCATCACTTTCTTGTCACCTCTTAACTTTCTTTTATTGGTATATAATTCCATAAGGAATTTTGCATATTTAGGAACTTGCTTAATTGCATCTAGCAAAGGTATGTTCACTTCTATCTTTCAGAAAGTCTTTAATATCTCCTTATCTTTTTCCTCTCTGTTCGAATTTGCTAATCTTCTTATAAAATGTGGAGGATTAGTCCTAACTATATTAGGGCTTTTATAGTTTGCTTTTATGCTAGATGAGGGATTTCCTTCATTTCCTAGCTCCTTCTTGATCTCTTCTTCATTGGCTATTCTTGGTGCGATCCTTTTACAAATGTCAAGCTAATGTTCCTTGGATTCACCTCGTGTTGAGATGGCACCTTCCCTTCACTTTGTAATTCTAGGAGGTTAATGGCCACCACCTTTTGACCCATCTAACTTTCCAAATCCTGAATGCTCGATTTTATATCCTACTGAAGTTGTAGAGTGTTATTAGAAAGAGACTTAATCAAGTCTTATAAAGATGTACCTGAATTAGAATAGGAGGCTTATGGCCTTGGTTGGAATTTTTACTTTCCTTGTGGCCTATTTTGGAAGTGATTCTATTACCTATTTTCCCCATAACTTAAGTTAGGATGGTCTCTCCAACTTAGGTTATATGTCTGGGAATACAGTTTCTATTGGTTGGAAAAGTTTCCCCTATAACATTAATGTACTTTATGCTTCCCTCTTATAAGATTGGTCACCCATTAGTCGGATGGCCTGTATTTGGATATATTTTCATGCCTTTACCTATTCATGTCTGACAATAATTTGTTTAACAAAGGACATTAGCTCATGTAAACGATGTTTAATGGAAGTACTTAGTTTATTTACAAGACAAACATCATTGTGAGTGCAAAATTTTTTGAATGCTAGAGACCATGTAACAACCCAAATCACCCGTTCACAGATATTGTTACGGTTTTGCTTTTGCCGAGGCCTTCCCAAGAGGTCACCCATCCTAGAACTAATCTCAACCAAGCACATTTAATCTTGGAGTTCCGATGAGATCCGGTGCATTAGGCCAAGGAAAATGCGTCTTATGGGGGAGAGGTATCCATACCCTTATAAGGCATACTTCGTTCTCCTCTCTGACCGATGTAGGATCTCACACTCTACTTTCTAACCCCCTTAAAGCTAAGCCCTCTTTAGGGCCCAGCCTAGCTGGCACAACGGTTCGGGTACCGGCTCTGTTACCACTTATAACAGCCCAGATTATCCGCTCACAGATATTGTCCGCTTTAGGCCTTGGCCCAGCCAAGCCCTTACGATTTTGCTTTTCCCGAGGCCTTCCCAAGAGGTCACCTATCCTAGAACTACTCTCACCCAAGCATATTTAACCTGGGAGTTCCGATGGGATTCGGTGCATTAGGCCATGGAAAACGTGTCTTGTGGGGGAGAGATATCCATACCCTTATAAGGCATACTTTGTTCTCCTCTCCGACCGATGTGGGATCTCACAGACCATGTGCTCAATTAGCATTCAAGCATCCATGGGAATCTTCTCATATAATGTCCCAACACTCGCTGCATCTACCAAACTCCTTTCTGTAGGTAATAATCCTTCATAGAAATATTAGATAATTAGTTATTTTGATATGTTGTGGTAGGGACAACTTGCACATAACTTCTTAAAATGCTCCCTCTACTAGTAAAGGGACTCTTTGTTGTTTTGATTTATGCCACATATTTCTTTCTGTATGATGGCTGTCTTTGATGCTGGAAATCATTTGTCCAAAAATAACCTTTTCATTTCAATCCATGTGTTCATGCTCCCAATAAACAAATCAAATAACTAGTCTTTTGTTGCATCCTTTGGTGAAAATAGGAAAGCCCTTAACATGATCTACTCATCTGCCACCCCTGGAGGTTTCATACTTAGACATACCACATGAATTCCTTGAGATGCTTGTGTGCATCCTCACCTCCAAGTCCATGAAAGTTAGGTAACAAATGGATTAGCCTAGACTTAATTTCAAAATTGACATGATCAGCAAAATTAGGAAAAGTAATGCATAATGGTCTTCGAGTTAAATGTGGCGCAACGAACTCTCTTAATGTTCTTAGATTAGCCATTGTTTCTTCAATTGCAAGCTCTTGTTTTACTTTTGGAGTTGTCTCATTTCCTTTCATAACCCCACAACGTCCTTTCAATCTATGGATCAAATTGTACAAGTTTCTTATGAGGAGATCGGGTTACTAACATAATACTAACAAACTTTAAAAGATTAAAAAATAACTTAAAATATTATAAACAGATAAATATACAAAACACTAATTGAAATCGAAAGAAAAAAAACTAAAGCACTACACTCCCCAATGACAGTGCCAAAATTCTTAATGCATGTCGAATGTACTAATATATAAAAGCTAACTTTGCAAATGATAATTTATAGTAGCGATGAGTAAGTATCGTATCTACAAGGAATGTCCATGTAGCTTTTGTAATGAAAATAATTAGTGTTTTGAAAATAGAGGTTTTGTTGGATGCAATTAAGAAAATAAAGTGAGATTGAACTAACGAAAGCAAAGCAAATCAAATAATGGAAGATTAATAAAATTGATGAATGTGTTTAGAATCCGGTTCTTGGTTCATTCTTATCCTACACACAAATAACGTACTTCATTGTCTTGCTATTTTCACACCTCTCTTATAAATCATTAATCGTAAGTTAACAATAAGCTCTGTTAACCCTAATTTAATCTTAAGTCTTTTTTATTTAAAATAAGGTTTTTAACTGATCTTAGCTATCCAACAACCTAGAATGAGCTCTCTAGATTTAATAGGACAGTCGCAATACAAGCTAGGAAATCACACTAATCTAGGCAACAACCACACAATCTCTGGTCATTTAACCTATATTATGTTATTCCTAATGATTCAACACCATCAGTTTACCACGAATGAATCGAAAACACAAATATTGCGTATTGTATTAAAGATTCTGGAAAAGGGTTTATATAAAAACAATCCAATGAAAGCATTCAAATCATTCTTACACAAATACCTAGATCAATATGCAAAGAATAACATAAACAATCTTTATAGAGAGAAGATTAACAATACATAATGAATAGATGTTTGGATGGGATCTTCAGCTTCAATTTCACCTATGACCTAGAAGGAAGAAGACTAGCACTTCATAGATCTCCCAGTAGTGAGTGTTCTAAAAATGATTCACCCACTTCTTTGTCCACTCATATGTCTATTTATATGAAAAACTAGGTTTTCATGACATGCATCCAATTGTACATCAAAATAACACCACTTTTGGGTTTTTACATGGTCGTGTAAGTAGATACACGGTTGTGGATCTTACAATACATGCTTACATCTTCATTTTCTTGCACTTTCTTGTCTAGTATTCACTCTAATCCACCTCCTTCTTATTTCGCAAAGGCAAATGAGTTTGAACATCAAGAGGCTCGGTTGAGGAATGTGCTTTTAACTCATTTTAGCTCTTGTGCATCTTATACCTAAAACCAAATGTGAACCAAAGTGAGTATCTTAAGCATTTCATAATACCAATCTCTAAGTATTAAGGTATGAATATATAAACAATTAAGCAAACATCAAGAACTTTAGTATAATTTTTCCCCAATAGATTTAGATAATGAAGAAGAGTGTAGGGTTTAAGTGGGATGAAAATTAAAAAAGAGCCTTTAGTTTATTGAAGGAGAAATTAAGTAAGGATTTTATGTTAACTTTACCAACACCTTTTAGATTGAATGTAGTGCTTCAGGTATAGGAATTAGGGTGGTGTTAATGTAAAATAGAAGACGAATAGCCAATTTTAGTGAGAAGTTTAGTGGCCTAACCTTAAATTACCCAACTAATGGTAAGGAGATGGATGCATAGGTGAAAGCTTTAGAAACTTGGTAACATTACTTATGGCCTAAGGAGTTTATGATACATATCGATTATGAGTTGTTACATTTATCTATAGTCAAAGTAAGTAGAATAAGAAACTGCTAAGTGGGTGGAGTTTTATAAAGACATTTCCTTATATGATAAAATATAAACAAGAAGAATGTATTATTTAATGCATTATCTAAGAGACATGTCTTGTTAAGTGTTGTAGATACTAAATTGATGAGTTTTGAGAATATTAGGAACTTATATATTGATGATCCAAAATCTAGTAATGTGTCTAAAGAATATGAGAACTTAAATTTTTGGAAAGTTCTAAATGGATGAAATGTATTTATTTAGAGAAAAATAATTTTATGTATCTTGTAGTTCTTTAAGGAAGTTGTTAGTGATAAGAGTCATATGGTGGAGGCTTAATAGGACACTTTGGAGTTAAGAAGATTCTAGAGGTATTAAGTGAGCTATTTTAGCCACATATAAGGAGAGATATAGAGAGGGTGTGTGAGAGGTGTACTACTTATTGGAAGGCCAAATCAAGAATATAATCCAATAGGTTATATACATCTTTTCCTATACCTAGTGAATCATAGATAAACTTTTCATAAACTTTTTTTGGGCTTACCTAGGTCTAGGAATGGTATGGGTTCAAAATTTTTTAGTGGTAGATATGTTTCGTAAGATGTCGTATTTTTTTCTATGGCATAAAGCAAATAATGCATCCTACATTATTGAGTTGTTTTTAAGGAGATTATTGGATTATATAGAGTTCCTAGAAATATAGTATTAAATAAAGATGTTAACTTTTTAAGCTACTTTTGGAAGAGTTTGTAAGGGAAATAAGGGACTAAGTTGTTAGTTTCTGCAACTTTTCATCCACAAACTAATGATTAAACTAAGGTGGTTAATAAGACTATAGGAGCATTGTTACATGCTATTATGGGAAGCAATCTTAGGACTTGTGAACAATCATTGCCTTTTATTGAGTTTGCTTATAATAAGATTGTTTATTGTGCTATAAATTTTTAACCATTTTAGATTACTTAGGTATTTAATCTACTATTTCTATTAGATATTGTTCCTATTCCTCTAGGTTAAAAGAGTAACTTAGATCGTAAGAAGAAGCTTAAGTTAGTGAAGAAGCTTTATAAGAATTCAAGGCTAAACATGAAGAAGAGGAACTGACAATATATTAAGAAAGTTAACAAGGGGAGGGAGGAAGTGATATTCGAATATAGAGATTAGGATTGGGTATACTTGCAAAAAAAAAAGGTTCCAAGTAAGCGAAAATCTAAGTTATAATATAAAGAAGAAGGACTTTTTCAAGTTACAGATCAAGTGAACAATAATTCTTCTATAATTGAATTGCCATGTGAGTATGGCATTCATTCTCCTTTTAATGTGACTAATTTATCTCCTTTTGATTTTTACAGAGGAAAATGTTGATTTCAGGAAAAATCCTTTTAATGAAAGAGAAAATGATGAGAATCAAGTATTTGCTACTTAATTGCAGAGAATTGCCAAAGAACATTTAAAGGATATTGGAGGATCGATGACATGGAGTAGGCAAAGAAGGCTAAAGAAGCCCTTAATGGCTTAATGGTGGATCTTTACCCAAGGAATAAGGCTTTACTACTGTTGGGACTCGATCTCAGAACCGGACCCCAACCGGATAAGAACGGAAAACGAAAAGCGAAATACAAAATCTAAAGAACGGATTGAAAATCGGAGAATAAATTACGGAAACGAAACGAATGTCGAATCGGATCGGAACGAAATCGAAAACCAAAACGAAGCGGACGAAAGCAAATCGAAATACAAATTCAAATCGAATTGGCTCGAAAATAAACCGTTCAATCGAACCGAAACAAATTCTGACATCCTCGAATCGGAAAAACTTGGTAAAACCAAATTAGCGTTGGCAACCATATGACTCACTTAGTCTAATCCAATCAAATCCCATTCACATTCTTTCACATTTCAGTATACAAATTAATATACTATACAAACCCAATTCATATTCCATAAACATACACAAACTTATATCTCAATTCCATACTCAAATTTCGAAT
>JANITX010000010.1:14252097-14271590 GCA_027564395.1 Erythroxylum ulei | reverse complement strand
ATATCAAAGCTTAAAACAAAATACATAAGGATGCTCAATGTTGATATGCTTAATAAACTATCCAAAATAGTTACTAAGTTAGTACAAAAGATCTCTAACTATTACGGAGCTATCGATGCCTTGCAAGGATCAACTGTCGTCTTAAGTCGCACCTGAGGAGGGAAAAGTAATGGGTTGAGCTATACAGCTCAGTGGCTAATATATTTATAGCCATCGGTAACTAGCACAATTTCAAGCATATGTATGTAATTATAAGTCCAGCCATTCTAGCACTCATACTATATTCACGACATTTTACACATTCATCACGTTTATTTCAATTCACAAATTAACTCATAAAACATAACACTCAGTATGAATCATACTTAACAGTTCAAATATGCAATGCACAACAAACGGCTTGAGGGTTCCATGAAACAGAATGAGGAAACCGAAGTTTACCCCATGAACAGAATGAGTCCATTTCGAAGCTCATATGCTACAAGCAGGCAGCCGGGAGAAGGCTCTTATCAACGTACATGTGACGAACAGAATGGTTCCACTCTCGCCCAAACAGAAGCATATAATCATGCTCAGAATCATCTTAACAAAATGATATGCGTTCATACTTTTTCTTCTTTCTTTTCATTTATACAGAATGTCATGACAGATATCAAGGCATAACGTGATCAGATCATAATTTACTTATATCAAATATCATGCTTCTTTCACGACATAACAAAATCAGAATCATTATAAATTTTCAACAATTTATCACATATTCAATCAAAATGTTATACATTTTTTAATGTATAACATAAAACACATATTCACACATAGGCAAGAAATTGCCCAATCACACAATAACTATAAATACATCACCCACCTAATTTTATCTGATAATCCAAATTCAGCGTTGTCTTTCTTCTTACTCTTGAGTAAGGTTTGCTTGGTTTCCTAAATACAAACAATTTCTCAATCAATCCACATTCAAAAAAAATTCATAAGGCTTCGATAATCAAAAGCACTAAAAGTGAACTACAACCTTTTCAAAATCTAGACTTTCAGGTCGTTATGATAAGGTAAATTAAGAAATTTGATAACACTTGCTTCTATAAAAATGTTCTCCATTGTCTTAAGTTTCTAATGACACCAAACTCATTCAATTTGGTTCAGAAATCCGAAAGTTATACTCCAAACATGTTGGGACTATCCTTATGCTGAATGGTATTCTATACTCAACTTCCATCCAAAAATTGAGATCCTTATATACTGAATTAAAACTTCATTCTTTATAAAACTTGTAGCCCTAGGTCTCTAGTTTATGCCAAATCAAAAATCACTTAATTTGGACATTTTTCCATAAGCTCATTCCGGAGACATTTTTCGACATTCTTCATCTATATACTTCCCATCTTTCAAATATAACCCATCTTAACCCTAAACTACCTTTTCTACTTCATTTCCAAGCTCATTTCAACCCAATATCACTAACAATTATATCAAAATCTATCTTTGATCATTAAACCCTAGAAGATTTCTTACCCACAATCAACATTACTTTCCACTTCTAACTATCACTAAATAAGGTTCATCCAACAATCAAGAAGGGTTAAAGCTCATACTTACTTGTTTAGCTCCAAGATTCTTCAAATTCGTCAAGATCTCCAAAAACCTTAGCTTCCTTCTTTCTTTTCTTCTTCTTCTTCCTCTCTTCCACGACACTCTCTTCTCAAACAAGACAAAAATTAATTCTTTTTCTAATTTACTCTCTTAATGATTGTAAAATGATCTTATGCCCTTCTATTTATGCCTTATGTCTTAAAGGCTTAAGTGTTATGCCAAAAATGCCCTTATACGTTCTTTCAACATTAATACCTTAATTCCATCAATCCAAGCAATAATTCCTACTAACATTGACATGCTAATTACTCCAAAATAATTAATCTAGCAAGACCTAAAAAATATTTTAAATCGTTCTTATTCATCAAGAAAAATTTCAGGGGCCAACAGAAAGGGCGATGGATTCTAGTCATTTTAAACAAATTATCAACCTTAATAGGGGTATCCTAAGAAATTCCCAGGTCTAAGAAATTGGTTTAGCTTCCTGAAAAAATATTTAACCAATCCACATTAACCATAGCCCTATTTAGCTTTTTCTAGATAAGTCGATTAGAGCTTTGGTTGTCAGACCAAGTAAACCTATGACCTTTAGATTTTAAATCTATTAATTCCACATCCTACATGCAATCGAGCATATCAGAGGTGTAGTTGAGTAGGTTATAGTTTCCTTCTCCCTCTGATCTGTAAAGGGTGGCATTAAAGTCCCCACTAACTAGCCATGGAACTCTAACTAAAGCCTTGAGTCTTCAAAGGGAAGTTTATAGCTTAGTTCTTTGAAACACTGTGTTAAAACCGTAGACAAAAGTAGCTAAAGTATATGAATTTTCCATTTTGAAGTTAAGATTTGTGTGAATAAATTGCTAGCTGGTTTCCAGAACATTCACTTCTAAGAGATCACCATCGTAAACAATTATAATCCTTCCATAGGCATGACATTGGTGGTTTGTGAGAAACTGTCATTTGCTACCCAAACAACTTAATTTATTCAGATTTGCTTATCTAGTTTTGATTTCCAATAAACAAAATAACAAAATCCCTTACTATATTAAGCGTAGAAGGGTGTTTATTCCTCTTATATTCTAGACTATTAGGGCTATACGAGACTACTTTTTGCTTTGGAGCCTTTTCTACTACTCCTGTTGCTCTTTCGAGAGATTACCTATTCAAACTGTTCCTCTTGAGTAACTCCTCTCTGTTGTTCTGCCATCTATTGAGTTTGCTCATTCAGTTAGAGTTCATGGTCTTTATGGCAAGGATTATTCTTACTAATTTTGCATTTCATTCTCCCACTTGTTCCCTAGTGATTTATTTAAGGCACTCAATGATTGTTGTTGAATTCCCACCGGCTGAACTGAATCTGGAATATTATCCACTTGAACACTCTCACCATTTGTAGGTGGTTCCCTTTTAACCTAAACCGAATTACCTAGGCTTTCATGGTTATCTAATACATGTTCTGTTTCCACCCAATTTTTGTTGTCTTTTGAATTAAGCTTTACTAAACCCATCATCTCCCAGTACTCTCCTCTAGTGAAAACTCTCCCTCATTGGTTTTCATTCTTTGCCTTGTGTTTTAGAGAAGGTTTCCATTGGTATATAACCATAACCTTATCTTATATGAGAGAATGCTCATCTGACAACCTTATGATTGGAATGTAACCATTACATTTCTTGCTATTGAATTGTCGAGTACGACTGTTATGAAAATCATCAACTAATTGGTCTTTATGATTATTGATATAATTAAAAAATAAAATAAAATATTAATAAAAACTTAATTTATTCTCGTGTTAACATGATTGACATATTGTTAATTAATAATTAATAATATGTAAGTTAATACTTACTAAAAATTTGTATTTTTTGGTACAAGTAACTAATAAGATATAAATAGAAAATTTTACAATTTTATTTACTAACGCTAATAGTCAATTAAGTTAATTATTAATTATTTATAAAAATATATTATAAACAAAATTAGAAATTGGTCATTTTATTTACTAGTATTATTACATAATAAATCACAATATAGTGAATGACTTAAGTTATTATTATATTAAACTATTAATTAAGAGTTATTACTAATTAACAAACATAATCAATATTATTCTTTACTAAAATTAATTTAATATCTAATATTATTATATTTTTAATATAATATATTTGATATATAATTTGTTATATAAATCACTCCTATGTTACGTGACTGTTCCATTATTTTTACAAAACACAAAGGAGGTGTTTGGTGGATAGCTTTTCAACTATATTTCAGCTGATTAGAGAGTATTAATTGTTTCACTAGTATACTTATTTGGTTAAGAGTTGGTTGAGTTGGTTGATTTAACCCAATCAGTCATTTTTTGAAAAGCTACTTGAGAGTAGCTTTTCAACCTATCAGCTAATATTCATCTTCCTAAATGACAATGATGACCTCAAATTTATTTCTCATCTATCTTAACCAACTATTGCTTGATGTGAGGAATTATTCAGCTGGGTCACACATCCCTTATGCAGCATGGAACACAAACTACTTATGCGTTAAACTTGTCTGAGAGATAAAGATCAGCCTAAACATGCAAGGAGCTTCTCAATGGTAGAAAGAAGTCAAACTGCAGTTTAAATTTTTTTAATGAAGTCGTATATATGCGTGCTGACCTCATCTGGCTTTTCTTGATTCAGAAATTACTAAAGATATGAGTTATAAGACTCTTATTGATCGAAAAAAACAAAGAAATACCACAACAATAAATCCTGAAATAGTCGAAACTGAAGTATCACAAATTATTATTATTATTATATGTTATATTTTTTTTATTAGAGTTATAAACGTAATTTTTGTAGAATTAAATATCCAAAATTTAAATTCATATAAAAATATTAAATAAAATACTAAGATATATAATATTCATGCTTTTATAATTTTTTTTAAAGCCATGTCCTCATAAGTCATTTTATACATAAACAGTTAATACTAAACAATTAATTTTATCAAACAGCAAATGAAACAGCTAATGCAATTCGCTGGTCAAATCAGCTAACAGTTAATACAATCAGCTGATTACCAAATAGATTTATACAATAATTTTAGAACACATAAAATTCAAGAAATAACATGTAAAAAATAATATTTTACCTTAAAGTATGAAAGTTTATAAGTTTAATGATGAATGAAATGGTTTTACCGAAAAGAAGACGGCCATGTTCAATGCACTAGCAAGAAAACCAAGGGAAGTGAGGCTTGGAATAGTTGTCTACAGCCCTGCCGTACTATTCGAGGTAAAACGACCGCAGTTACAATTATTGTAATATTGAATGCGACATTACGTGTCTCAATAATTTCATACCGAAGTGGCTGTGAATAAGTAATAACACACAAAAAATGAAAGATCGTCTCGTCGGTGGTTTGATGTTCTCACGTGAAATAAACTTATTTCAAAAGTCTCCAAGTCGTGTTTTTAGGTACTTCGTTCCTATTTGGTGTTTTTATTTTAAATATATAAGAAGAATAGATCAAACGGCTGGAGATATCGATTGATCGAGTTAGAGGTGGATTCTATAACAGTGATTGACATCATTGTCTTTTCCGGTTCATCGAAACTCTAATCTTATAATATTAGGTATTAACGAATTGTTCACTAAAAACTGAATTGTAATTTATCGAGAGAACATCGAAAATATCAATTGACTTGCTTATTATGCCGGCTATTTTGACATTAAAATTACATATTTTGATACAACACTTATAGGCGTCATATAATTCTTGTAGAGAATTTATCTGAACTTTATTTCTTTGGTGTTGCTGTGTAATTCGGTTCTTTTTTCTTTATAATAACAAAAGATCAAATTATAGGTAGTAATGAAAAAAGAGAGAGAGAGAGATCATGTGTCGGTGTCGTTGCATAGTCAGCCAAAAGTTAGAACCCAACCATAGGCACAATGATAACACATCCAACGAAAGTAGAAAATCATAGCAACATGCACCTTCAGCCCGGTCGTTGGTTAGAAGAGGAAGAAAAGGAAGAAAGTGAAGCAACCAGTAAGCCAACGCAACACATACCAGCATTCTTAGTCTTACAAAACTACAGTTAAATCACATTCACAGCCACCGCATACTTACAATGCCCTTCTTCTTTATCGTCATCTTCTTCTTATCCTACGCATCCAACCCCTTATCGTGTACCACCGCCGGTCGTCGGATTCTTCATGAACCTTTTTTCCCACTCCAATCCTTCCCTCCCTCTCAACCTCCAATACCTTCCCCTCCACCTCCTCCTCAACTTCCTTTTTCCACTTCTGCCCCTGACCATTCCCCTTTTTTTCCTTCTTACCCCTCTCCACCTCCTCCGTCCCCTACCGCCTTCGCCTCCTTCCCCGCCAACATCTCCTCCCTCATCCTCCCCCACTCCTCCATACCCAAACGCAATTCCCATAAACTCCTCGCCGTCTCCATCTCCGCCCTTGTCTCTGCTCTCATTGTCTTGGCCTTTATACTCTTCTTTTACTACTCCCGCCATCGTCGCAACCACCACCAACGGCATCCTCATCACCATCTCTCCGACCACAAGCCTAATTATTATACATCCCACATCACCAACACTACTAGTACCAATAATGCCCATAAGCTGAGAACCACCTCTTCCACACGCTCCGACTTTCTGTACTTGCCCACTTTTGTTAACGACAACTCTGAAACGCATTATGAGCCGCGTAAACTGGAGTCTCCGGAGCTCCACCCCCTGCCACCGCTTAACAGACAGGTTTCTCGGCAGAGCTATGCGAATGTTGATGTGGGCTCTACTGGGGATGACGAGGAAGAGGAGTTTTACTCGCCGAGAGGGTCTTTGGCTGGTCGTGAGAGCTCCATTGCCACCGGATCGGGGTCTAGAAGAGTGTTTGCTGCTGTGCGTGGTGGCGATTCTGGAGCAAGAAGCAATAGAGAGAGCTCCTTTACTTCTTCCAATTCTGGGTCTCCCGCTCGCTCTCAGTCTCTTAGCATTTCTCCGCCGGTTAGTGTGAGCCCGCGGCCCAAGTCACCGGAGTCTAGTTTGGTTCAGACCCTCCCTGCGTCCCCTCCCTCGTTTCCACCACCAATGAATCATCTTGATGAGCGCGGATCTTCTTTGCCGTCTTTATGCAGTTCTTCTCCAGAAGAATCGCCTAGAATATCTTTAGATTTTGAGCAAGAGGTGCATTCTTCTTCACTGTCTTCGGCTTCTACATCGCCTGCGAGTAGTTTAGAGAAAGGGGGAGTTACGTCTCTGCAAGTGTTGAGTGGTTTTGATCCAAATGTGCGGTCGCCATCACTTTCACCGGCGAGTATAACGACTGATTTGAATCAAAAGATTCAACCTTCTTCACCTCACTCTGTTTCTTCATCAGTAGACAGAAGTTTGGACAAAAGATCAGACGCTGAAAGTGATTTGGATCAAAATGTACGCTCTCCATCACTGTCTTCAGCTTCTACGTCTCCCGGCAGAGCTTCGGAGAAGAGCCAACCGCCTAGATTATGTAACGACTCGGGTGGAAATACGCGATCTTCTTTGTTATTTTCAACTTTGACTTGCCCCGAAACGTATATAGAAAAGAACAAGCTTGCATCGCCGAGAAATTCAAATTACACGGATCGAAGTAGGAGGTCACCGTCTCTGACTTCAACTTACACATCTCCAGAAAGAGGTTTTGGCAAGAGTCTAGATGCGTCACCAACGATAGTTCCCACTGTTCATGGTCTGAATGCCGAAATTAGCAGTACTTTAGAGCAACCCTTTGCAGCACCTCCGCCTCCGCCACCGCCACCGCCTCTTCCACCCCAACCACCGCGGAGATCAGGCGATTCTCCAGTTGCGTCAACGGCAACAGGGAAACCAATTTCAAAACCACCAGCACTTGTACCTCCTTCAAGGCCTTTTGTGCTTCAAAGCACAAGCATGGTTCCCCCTCTTGAATTTAAAGCAGTGGAGAACGATGAAGATACTCCCAAACCAAAGTTGAAACCTTTGCATTGGGATAAAGTTAGAGCCAGCTCTGAGCGTGAAATGGTGTGGGATCACTTGAGATCAAGTTCTTTCAAGTAAGATGCGAAGTACTCTGCTGTCTTTATGTATGGCATTTGGCATTTTCTGTTTGCAAGCATTGGATCGTAATTTCTTTCACCCGTGTTTTTCTCCGTATTTTGCAGATTGAATGAAGAAATGATTGAAACATTGTTTGTGGTAAACAACCCGACCACAAAACCACATGCGACTCCAAAGATCGTTCTTCCATCTCCAAATCAAGACAATTGGGTGCTTGATCCTAAGAAGGCACAGAACATTGCAATTTTGCTTAGGGCAATTAATGTGACAATTGAGGAAGTTTGTGAAGCTCTTTTAGAAGGTAATTCTTCAACCTATTTACTTTCCTGTTTCACGCATTTCTTGTAAAATGTTGGTAGATTATATATCTTGATTAAGCATTTATGTGTACCTCCCATGTATAGAAAGGAAGTGTCTGTTTATCTTTTGGTTAACCTCTAGAGAAAACTGATTCTATCTTTTGTTCCACTACATGTGTCCCTCTGATCATTATAGATGTTTTCGATGCCTGCCAATCCTTTGTTGTAGATTTGGTGAAAAGGCTTTGGACTGATGCCATCTCTCAGTACCCTTTTGTTGTCTTCTTTAGTTGCCTCTTCTCTAAATTGTACATAGTTGTACTACTCGGCTTTGATTATAATTAGGATATTGAGGTCTGCTAACTTGTGCTAATCGCATCATGTGCTCTTTCATTTCCTTTTTGTGCCATTCTTGGTTGATGCATTGATCTGGAGTCCATAACCTGCTGTGCTGCTTGTTTTAGGGCTTCTTATGCTCCACTGCTACATTTTCAGAAACAGTAGATGATAGATTTCCTCTGGTAGTGAATGAGTAGATGATTATACAAGCTGTACTGCAATCCACAATACTGTGGCAGTCATTGATGATAATCCGAATATACCTTACGAATTAGCACAATAGTCATTCATATCTGTTTGACGAGTGACTAAAAATCTCAAATAACCTTAATATAGAACTGTTTGAATGAACATTGTTAATAACCTTAATTCAATGATCTTTCTAAATCTGGCTCTTCTTCGAATTTCTATTCTCTAACTGTACTTCTGAAGTTTGTAACCTTCACTGAATTAAGTCCCTCTTATTTTATGTAGGTAATGTAGATTCACTGGGAACTGAACTTCTAGAAAGTCTAGTAAAGATGGCTCCTAGCAGAGAAGAAGAGCGTAAGTTGAAGGAATACAGAGATGATTCACCAATCAAGCTTGGTCATGCAGAGAAGTTTCTGAAGGCAGTCCTTGATGTACCTTTTGCATTCAAACGAGTGGATGCCATGCTTTATGTGGCCAACTTTGAGTCCGAAATTGAATACCTCAAGAAGTCTTTTGAAACTTTAGAGGTAGACCAACTCTATCATAATCTCACTTTTTAATTTCCCTGAGGCTGTTTCTTTACTTTTTTCTTTTAGTAGCGTTAATTCTTGTCCAAATTATTGTTTTACCTCTTTGTATTGTACTGACTGACACCAGAAGTTGGATATCATCGTTCTCCTTAAAATTAAGATGGACACCTTTGAATAAACCAAGCACAAACAACGCTACTACATTGAGTTAAAGATCTTAAAGGCTCCCTTTTATCTTCTTCATCTTCTTTTTCTCTCAACTTTTATTAATTTTTAGTGGTTCTCTGGGTTCAAATAAAGACTTAATATTGAGAGACCTACTAGCATCTGTTGTACTTTCATATACATGCGTTCATAATTGTCAGCGTGATTGATCTTTTCAATATGATGATAACTGTGGAGTTGTGCATATGTGTCCATTGTTTGACGAAATTGCACACTATAATTGCTTGGTGAAGCTGTCTTTTGGCCTTGATGTACATATAGCTATAGACCTCACAATTTCAGACACAGTTGCTTCACTACTTTACTGTTTCCCCTTTTACAGTCAGCTTCTGAAGAACTAAGAAGTAGTAGAATGTTCTTGAAACTTCTTGAAGCGGTTCTGAAGACAGGAAATCGCATGAATGTTGGGACCAATCGCGGTGATGCTCATGCCTTCAAGCTTGACACACTCCTCAAGCTTGTTGATGTCAAGGGTGCAGATGGAAAGACTACACTCTTGCATTTTGTTGTACAGGAAATTATAAGAACTGAAGGTGCTCGTCTGCAGCCTGAAACTGTGAATTCTGCGTCTAACGAAGATGCCAGATGTAGGAAGCTTGGCCTGCAAGTTGTTTCTGGTCTTAGTTCGGATCTTAACAATGTGAAGAAAGCTGCTTCCATGGATTCAGATGTACTTATCAGTGATGTCTCCAAGCTTTCTAGAGACGTCGAGAAAATCAGTGAGGTTGTCAGGTTAAATGAAACAATGGGGTTGGTTGACGGGAGCCAGATATTTTCAGAATCAATGAAAAGGTTTATCAAAATGGCTGAGGAAGAGATCATAAGAATTCAAGCACAGGAAAGCGTTGCTTTGTCTCTAGTGAAGGAGATTACTGAATACTTCCATGGGAATTCAGCTAAGGAAGAAGCTCATCCCTTCAGAATCTTTATGGTTGTCAGGGATTTCCTTAATATTCTTGATCGGGTCTGCAAAGAGGTTGGTATGATAAACGAGCGAACAACAGTAAGCTCTGCACATAAATTTCCAGTTCCAGTGAATCCGACACTGCCACAGGTGTTTTCTGTAACCAATGCAAGAAAGCAGTACAGTTGTGATGAGGAAGATGAGAATGTATCCCCTTAGTGCCTGTAGCTCTTATCAGGATGAAGGCTTTGCTGCAATTAGCTACAAGCTGCTAAATGTAGATGTTCACATAGATTTTTGTAATTCTTTCTCTTATCGTTTTTAACATTTTGTACAAATTGCTGGAAAGAGATTTTGAAATTGCTATTTACGTACAGATAGTAAGTAGTATACAGAGAGCTTTTGGGAAGAAGGCCTAGTCTGTAGAAACGGGTGGATGAAGATTTGTTACGCGAGTCTGCCAAAAGCTTTTATAGTTAATAGAGCAACAATAGGGTTTCTTTCCTGTAATATAGGAGAATTGGTGTTGTACCTTATGTTCCTTCTTGTGAAATAAAAAGATGTTATATTAGCTAACTCAGGACTTTTCCCTATCAGCCTACCAAATCCAGTGCAAGATTCATCAAATTCGACGTTGTCCAAGTCATCGTCACTGATTAGAAGCACAAACCCCATTACTTGCAGTCATAGAGTTATTAGAAGGCGCTATATATGTATCAGTCACAGTGCCCTTACCAAGTAGATATTGTAAAGCATGCACGATAAAAGATAACAAATTTGTGAATGCGCAGAAATTAATTCCTAATCGAAGAAAACTGAGATAAAGGTCCACGTCACTAAAGATGTATTATCTTCAAAGGTGAGGAATCAGTCCCTTAACCTCTTGTCGTCTGCATGGGCTAGAAAATGTTCATTTGCTGCAGCCTTTCCTGATTGCAAAAGCTTTGAATCCATGCGGTCTACCTTGCAGATCCTAAAATCGACTGTTTTTGAGCTTTTGCCTCCGGACCTACGGTGAACCTGAAGTGAAATGTATTGATTACGGGTTTCGTATGTGAACACGGACCAAGAGAGGATTGTGGTTCAATAGCTGGGACAGATCTTCTGCTTCGTTGTCCAATTGGATAAAAATTAATAGAACAAGGCCAGAATATCTCGTGTGTAAATAGCTGCAACGAAAGATAATTGGGTGGAATGCTTTACCTTCATTTGCAAGAAGGTCCAAAAGAATATGTTTTTCTAGAAGTGACCAACTAAATCCATTGTCGTTTTGCAAATGTGTAAAAACCCACGTTCCACATTCTGGACCCATAATCGAGATTATGAGAGTTGAGCTTGTGTATACTAAACTAGCTTCGAATTTGCGTGTATATATTGTTGAGGAATTGTTCCTTGGCTGAACCTCCATTATTGAAGATTCCTCTCCTCCCAAATAGCCTTGACAAGGAAGGATAGTGCTATGTAGAAGCTCCATCTGGCAGGGTCATCCTTGTGCACAAAGTGGTTACACCACGAAGTAGACGAACTCCAGTTGTTGGGCACATTCATCATATGACATTGTTGTAGCATCATTTTCTAGCAAGGATTTACAAAGTGTGTTGGAAAAATAGATGCTCGTGGCTTTCCTCCTCCCTCCGACAGAGTATGCATCGATTTGGTATGTGAAGAAATATCTTTAGCTTGTCGACTGTTGGAAGTAATAAAGCAATATATACAAAAGGGGTGAATTGTATGTAAAAAAAAATTACAAGGTATTATCAATTCGATAAGACCGTGCTAAACAAAATGAATCTATAGATAAAAAGGGCCTATTAACTTTTAAAAGCATCCTGTTAACGTTTTAAAACGAAAAGAGACTGTTAATTGCTTAGAAAAAACGAAAGAGTATGTTAATGTTTAAAGCGAAAGGAGCCTGTTAATCATTTAAAAAATAAAAAGAACTTGTTAACTTTCAAAACGAAAGGAGTCTATTCATTGTTTAAAAAACGAAAGGAACCTCTTTCACTATTAAAACAAAAGGACCCTATCATAAAACTGAAGGAATCTCTTTGCAAATTGAAAACACAAACACTATGATGTGGAAATTTAAAAATTAAGAAGAGAGAAAGAATGACATAGTCAATTTATATTGATTCGGCTTATAATAAAGCTTACGTCTAGTTCCTAAGTATCTAACTTGAGTATTTCACTGTAAAACTCCAAGTAATAAATTTTGACGAGCCTCTCTAAGCTCAAAAATACATATTTCTCAAGGCTTCAACCTTCCATACCCGTAGAGTTTAACAATCCTCTACAAGCTCTCAACACAAATGAATATTCGATATTCGATATTATCTATATTGAAATCTTCCAATATTCAGACATTAAGGGAAAAGTTTTGACAAAACATTAGAGCTAATTGTTCGAATTATATGAATAGCAAGATCCTTCAGGATATTGTGGAATCATTTCTAATAAAGTATGTTCATTAAGAAGGTTCCTATAAGAAAGTCAGCATTTATCCTATAATATCATTTCTTATAAGAATTATATCGTTACCTATACAAGAAAATAAATCTAATTTGAATTTTGAAATATTAAAGAATTATCATAAAAAATTAATAATAAACCTTGAGCTAACAATCTCCCCCTTTTTTATGATGACAAGCATCAATAGATACATTTTCATTTTTCAAATAATAATAAAGGATTTTGAAAGATACCTGTAAACTTTAAATGTTCTTGCTCATAATCATGATTAGAAGGAGCCTTTCTTACGATAAGAGCCTTTCTTATGACCTCTAAAGAAAGAAGCCTATCGTTTATGCATATCACAGATTAAACTTCACAAATTCACTTCAACAATATTTCAACAGTTAGTAGAGAATATATCACAGTTATATCATCAAAAGCAAATATATCATCAAAAGCAGGTATACCATTAACTCTCCCCCTTTGTCATTATCAAAACAAAAGAGGGGAAATAACTAAAAAGTAAGTAAAAAATAGCACAAGTATGTAAAAAAAAATCAAGCAAAAAATAACGACAAAGTTATTTAAGAGATTCAAAAAAAAATTCGAAGCATAATGTACATGTCAAGAATTTGATTTTGCATGTTGTCAATCTGGCCACACATTGATCTTGATTGGGGCAAATGTCTCTCAATTGTTGAAGGATCAAATCATTTGTGCTCTGGAGTGTGATAAGGGCTGATTTTTGTGGGGCAGGACCCAAAAGGTTTGATGGTCTTTTTGTTTTCTTCTCCACCCACACATTGTCTTTCAATTTATATTCGAATTGGTAGGGAATAGATGAATGAAACTTTTTGGGTACATATCAATCCATATTGTCAAAACACACTCCATAATAGGTAAAAATCTTGGTTAATAGCATCCTATATGGCAAATCACCAGTGATTTTCTTATGACTTCTCTTGTCTACCATAAATTGCAGGATCATTGATGGGAGGTTCATCTTATTGCCCTTCAGAAGATTATACACCACATATGTGTCCAGGAGATTGCATCTTTCTACTGAACTACTCCTTGGAAAATTTGAGGTACCAGATATTGATGCAAGGCATTGTGGCAGTAGGTCAAAATGTCTACACTAAGGTCTCCCTTCATGGGCATACTCAATATGCAAGTAGATAAAGTTCACAACTTCTCCCAATTTAAGATCAATAATGTCCCAGTTATAACAAGGAAGGCCAGTTCTGCCTATAGGAATTATGTTTAGTATGTTTCCCAAGATTTCCTCAGTAATCAAGATCTCATACTCGCGTACCTAAGAGATGATTGCCAACTTCCCATCAATTTCATCTTTTCTCATATGTGTATAAAATGATCTAACTAAATCATCACACACTGTCTCATTCAAATTAAAAAAATGTTCCCAGCCAATAGTAAGAAAATAAGAAGAGATGAGAATACCAATTTCATCGAATAGGAGGCAAGGCAAAATGCGTCCAGTAATCACCTTTTGCTTCTTGTAGCACATTTTGTATTTTACTTAAGCTTCGATTTAGTGAAACAACTTAACCGGTGTTGAAGACTCTACTTTCTTTTGTTTATTCAATTTTGACCTTTTTACCTTCAAAATTTCTTCAAATAGGGTTTCTTCATAAAACTGTTCATTCCTAATAATGTGGTCTTTAACATCCTCTTCAACCATAGGCACTTTCCCTTTTCTTATTTATTCTCTTTTTCTATTTCAAGATTCTTCTTCTTCCCTCTGTTCAGCGTCAACTTTTCTCTTTCTCAATAACTTTCTCAGCTTGCTTTGCAAGACTTCCTTTAGTTGATGAACGTCTTATTAAACGAATTAGTTCTTCATCTGAACCATCATCATTAACAATCCAATGTACTTCAGGCAATTTCTTACCTGTGGACTCAAGTTGAGGAGTAATAGAGCGTGGTGGTGTGGAAGTTTTGAGAGACAGAGTAGAAGGAGTAGGCAGTGAAAGTGAAGGAGAATGGAATCTTACTTTTCTCATTTGTCCCCCCTTACTATAAGATTATTCTTCCTTTTCTTCTTTTTCTTCTTCTTATTTTCCTTCTTTTTCTGATGAGCTAGGGTTTAAGTCATCAGAGCTTTCTTCACCAGAGACAGAGATATATTGCTTGATTGTTGATTCATTTTGTTCAGAGGATGATTCAGAGTCTGATTCTAGAGACAACATAGCCAAAATCTTTCTCTTTTTGTTGTCTAGGGTCTCCTAAGTAGATCCTTCTAAACCTTGGGGCTTTTCGATAAAGGCGACGAAAACATGTTCAATAGGGTGTTTAATGATCCTACTATTGGCGACAGAGAGGAAGATTTAGAAACAAGAGTTTCAAACTCTTGTTCATGGTTTAGAGTTTCACCATGGCTAGTAGTGGGAGTCAAGGTTTTCTTTTGTTCCTTGGATTTTGTTCTTGCCATTTCAAGTAACCTGGCGAGATTTATGAGATTTGAGTAAAAAATTTGAGCAAAAATAAAGAGTTAGGGTGTAAAGAGGAAAAACAATGCTTTTGAGAACGATAAAGGTAAGTAGAAGGACGAAAACATTTTCATAATATAATAAACTATTCTTGAACATTGATTTCGTGTGAAGATGAACAATCGTACATGCTAATAAAGGAGTGTGATCGTCTATATATCTTCTGTCAGTCACGTACAAAAAGTTGTCAGGGTGGCACACGCGTGTTTTTAAAAGCTGAAATGACACTATTTAATAACTACCTTTTAAGGCATGAGGGTTCTACCCTATTAAACTAAGAGGAGTCTTCTAAAATAACAGGACCCTCTAAACTAAAAGGGGCCTTCTAAACTAAAAGAAGCCTTTTAAACTAAAAGGGGCCTTCTAAACTAAAAGGTGCTTGCCATAAAAACATATTAAAAGGAGTATGTTAATATCTACAAAAAGAAGTAGCATATAATCTTCATACAGAGTTAATATCAGAGAATCTACATATACTAAGCTCTTTTCTTAACAAACATAATCTATCTTCATAAAGTGGCTAAGACATCAGCTACTTGATTTTTAGTTTTAACATTTAGAAGATCAATGGTTACTTCTAAAACATGATCTCTATGAAAATGATATTTGATTTCTATATGCTTAGTCTTAGAATGATGAACGGGATTTTTAAAAAGATTTATGGCACTTATATTATCACACAGTCTAGGAATATGATCAAGGTTTAGAGAAAAATCCTGAAGTTGATATTTCATCTATAAGATTTGAGCGTAATAGTTGGCAACTGTTACATATTTAGCTTTAGTAGTCAAAATCACTGTGTAATTTTGTTTCTTGCAAGACCAAGAAACTTGACATCCTCCAAAAAATTGGCTGTGACCACTTATGTTTTTCCTATCAACTTTAACACCTACATAATCTGCATTACAATAGCCAACAATGTTAAAATAATCATTTAAATCATTTTTAGATACAATAATCCAAAGTCTATAGTTCCATGAAGATTGTGAAATATCCTCTTGACTGCTTGAAGGTGGCTCTCTTTTGGATTTGATTGAAATCGTGTGCCAAGACACACACTAAACATAATATCTGGTATTGAGCTTGTAAGACATAGTAGTGATCGAATAATTCCTCTATACTTTGTCTCATCTATAGCCTTGCCTTCTTCATTCTTATCAAATTTAGTTCTAAAATATATAGGAGTACCCATCGGTTTGGCATTCTTAAAATGATATTTCTTGATTAGTTCCTTTGTGTATTTGTCTTGACTAATGAAGATTCCTTTTTCTGTTTGCCTAATTTGCAATCTAAGAAAGAAAGATAGTTCTCCTATCGTGTTCATTTCAAACTCCCCCTACATCAAAGCTGAGAATTCTTCATAGAAGGATTGATTAGTAGCACCAAATATTATGTCATCAGCATATATTTGCATTATGAGTAAATTGTTCTCCTTTTTCTTAATAAATATTTCCTCTTTCGAAGTTATTCTTAAGCATAAAGTTAATTAACCTCTCATACCATACTCGAGGAGCCTGCTAGACCATACAAAGCTTTAGTCAACTTCATCACGTAATCAGGATGGTTTTCATCTTTAAAACCTGGAGGTTGCTTAACAATCACTTCTTTATTAATATATCCATTTAAGAAGGCATTTTTAACATCCATTTGGAATAATTTAAATTTTCTATAGCAAGTAAAATTCTAATTGATTCTAATCTAGTAACATGTGAATAAGTCACATCAAAATCAACACCCTCCGGCTAATTATAACCTTGAGCTACAAATCTAGCTTTGTTTCTTACCACCTTACCATTTTCGTCAAGTTTGTTTCGAAATACCCAACAAGTTCCAATGATAAACTTGTTTCATGAACGAGGGACTAGATTCCTAACTTTGTTTTTATCAAACTGATTTAGTTCATCTTTCATAGCTGAAACCTAATTTTCATCAGAAAGAGCCTCTTTAATGGTCTTTGGTTCTAATTGTTAGATGAAGGCAATATAATTATTTTTGAAGGATGATCTAGTTTTTAGATTTTCAGAGGGATCTCCTAGAATGTAATGATGTGTATCTAAACCTCTCCATTCTCTTGGTATTCTTCGTTGCATAGGTTCCTGCTGAGATGAAGAAGCCTGCTTCGTCCTGGCTTTAGAAGTACCTTTTTGATCTTGTAATTCCGAAGGTACTGTAGGTGTAGTTTGTGTCTGCGATGTATTTTTAGGAACTAAAGTACGTTCTTCATCATCTAAATCAGCTACAGTTGTCGAGGGTAGTGCTTCATCAAATACTACATGTATTGATTCTTCTTTCCTATTTGTTCTTTTATTATAAACTCTGAACCCTTTACTAGCAATATTATAACCCAGAAAGATAGCTTCATCTGATCTCCCATCGAACTTTCCAAGGTTGTCATTTCCATTATTTAGAATGAAATACTTGTAAACAAATGCTCAAAAGTAACAACATTCAGTTTTCTTCCTTTCCATAACTCATAAGGGGTCTTTTTGAGAATAAGTCTTATAATGTATCTATTAAGTATATAACAAATAGTTGATACAGCTTCTGTACAATAACCATGAGGTAGACTACTTTTATATAGCATTGTCCTAGCCATATCAATGAGAGTTTTGTTCTTTCTCTCAATGACTCCATTTTGCTGAGGAGTTCTTGGGTAAGAAAAATGATGAAATATACCATTTTCATTACAGAAATCTTCAAATTTTCTTATATCAAACTCTCCTCTACGATCGCTTCTAATTGATGTAATGTAGTACCCTTTTTCAATCTCAATTTTTCTACAAAACTTCTCAAAAACTTTAAATGTATCATCCTTATTTGATAGAAAATAAGCCCATGTAAATCTAGAATAATCATCTACAATAATAAAACCATAATGTTTAACACCAAAACTTTGAATCCTTATAGGCCCAAATAAATCCATATATATGAGTTCAAGCGGTTAGGTAGTAGAAACAATATTTTTATGAGGGAAACTACTTCTAATTTGTTTTCCTTTTAAATAAGCTTCACAAACTTGATTACTCTTGAACTTCAAGTTAGGTAGTCCTCTCACTAACTCATTTTTGGATACTTTTGATAAGATGTTGTATCGGAAAAATAAAGCATGCATGATTTGGGTAAAATATTAGATTTCAAAAATTTTTAGAAATCAAAATTGCAGCGAAAGCAATATAACCAAATCAACATGCATAGCTATACATGATACAATATAAGGAAAAACATTTGCATAAACACAAGATGAAAATTATTACCGACTCCTTCGCTACAACTTTAACTCCTCGCTGAGCTATCCTATCCTTGGCAATGTATCCTCTCCTAGGTGATGTGCTATCCTATCCTTGGCAATGTATCCTCTCTTAGGTGATGTATCCTCTTCTCGTTATTGTATCCTCTTCTCGATATTGTATCCTCGACTAATCCAATCTACCACTTGTTCTTCTTGGACAACTTGGATAACAAGATCCTTTGGTAAGAAAGGAGAATAAAACTTGAAGAGATTTTGCCTTAGAAGAAAGAAGCCAAAGATGAGACACCTCTCATGTAATTTTCGGCTCACACATGCAAGATAGGAGAGAGAGAGATAAAAATTCAACAACCTTGTTTTTTCTTCCCTCAATTTCAGTTAAGTCTCAAAGGAAGAAGTGAAGTGCATCCAATGCATCACTTCCTTCCTTAATCAATCATAAAGAAGTCAATAAATGAGATTCTTCTGATTTATTTTAAGATGGCAATATGAAAAGACCATTAACCTAAAAATACATATCAATTTTGGTTTTGTGATGAAAGAAGGAAGATGTCCATCAAATGCACCTCTTTCTTCTTTAATGCAATGAATTCTAATAGGTTACATGCTATCATTAAAAGGCCACCATTAAACCATTAATGATAAGGTTATTACTCTATTTAATGATGATAAAACATGTTAAAAACCATCTTAAATGTAGCAAACCAATGCTAAATGTGCAGCTGCACATTTAGCCCATTAAAACCGAAATTCTACCTTTATTTATCTTTAATAACTTTGTTTTAATTTAATTAATCTAGTTAATCAAATTAAACCAAATCCTAGCCCATTTCTAAATGTTCATATGAGCTTATAATTAACAATTAATCAAAGTAAGGCCAACATTCAATCATAGGCTTAAAAACCTCTATTTGTATTTCTTACTTTGCTTGATAACCTTCCTAAAAGCCAAATAGGGAATCTAATTGGCCTTATATAATTCAAGCTCTAATAAGCCCGAAATTAATTTAATCTCATTAGAATTAATTCCAGCTTATTAACTAAATGTGTTGGCCCCCAAATTCTTTTCTCATTGAACAAGTATGATTTAAATGACTTATGAGGTTTGATGGATTAATTT
>JANITX010000010.1:14241551-14251997 GCA_027564395.1 Erythroxylum ulei | reverse complement strand
ATTGAGACTGTGCATCAATCCTATTATGCATGAACAGTCCTAAATCAGTCCGATCTATCTCATCCTATGCCAAAATTCCTATTTTACCCTTCCAGTAGGGGGTGGGATGTTACAATAAAGCAATTGAGCGTTATGTGTTTTGAATTTTGAGCTAAATTGATAAAAGTTTAAGTATATATATATATATACACGTGTACATATGATTGAGTTTATGGTCAATTGCCAATGGCTATAAATATGTCAGCGACTGAGCTGTGTAGCTCACCCTAGTATTCCTTCCTCAGGTGCAAAAAGAGACGATTAGCAATCCTTGCAAGGCGTTCGGATACTCCAAGATAGTTAGAGATTTTGTAACTAAGTTAGTGATTTCTGGATAGTTTTATAAGCATATCAAACATTGGGCATCAAATGTATTTTGTATCTTGTGTTAAATCCTTGATGTAATGTTGTTATGTAATTAAATCTATGCATGAACTCCATTTGATTATAAATGGATTGAGAAGTTTCCAAAGTTACCAACGGTATATGGTATGAAATATTTGGACATCGGAGTCGAAAGTTAAGATCTTTATAAGTGGAGGTGCTCTAAAGAGTGTGGTTAGTGATTTAGAACTTGTAGGGATGTGAGGAAGACCCAGTAGAAATACCCATCTTCAAATGCACTGCAGACTGAAACATCTTTTTATGCACTGTAAACTGAAACGTCTTCTTATGCACTGCAGACTGAAACATCTTCTTATGCACTGTGGACCGAAACTTCTTCTTATGCACTATAGACTGAAACATCTTCTTATACACTGTAGACCGAAACATCTTCTTATGCACTGTAGACCGAAGCATCTTCTTATGCTCTGTACACCAAAACATCTTCTTACGCACTGTAGACTGAAACATCTTCTTATGCACTATTGGCTGAAACATTTTCTTATGCACTGTAGATTGAAAGTGGTAGATCTAGAAGTCCTCCTTCAAATCATCCAAGAATGAACTTAGTTCGACGTCTATAGAGAAAGTTATGCCAATTGTCCTGAAACAGGTTCACTATGATTGAGGCCAAAACCGTGATTGATTCTTTTGGCCATAATCGCATCATTCGACCTCCAAAACATCTAGATTTTAATTTAGTTTCTAAGACTTTCAATTTTTGGACGGAAGTTGAGTATAGTGTACTATTTCAGTTTAATAACAGTCTGACAGTGTTTGGGCCCTATCTTTCAGATCTATGAACCAAACTGAATGATTTTGGTATCATTAGAAGCTTAAGACAAAGGGGGAACAAATGTTCTGAAGAAGTCAAATTGTAATTTAGGTTTAAGGTTTCCAAAATTTGTCCTGAAGTTAAAGAAATGGGTTTATTATGATGTTTGACTAGTGTGGGCACGTCACCCTTGGGGATGATGACTAACGAGGGTTTATGAATGTAACCCTATGGGATAATATGATCAGTATAATGACTCCGAATGTTGGGCTCCGGAAGCAGGGTCCAACATAGGGAATCTAATTGGACTTATATAATTCAAGCTCCAATAAGCCTGGAATTAATTTAATCTCATTAGAATTAATTCTAACTTATTAACTAAATGTCATTCTACTAAAGAAAATTAGTTAAACTCTTGAATTACTAAATATTATGAGAATATATGTTCCAAATAGGATGTCCAATTGCAAACTCTAATATGAACCATGTTATAGCCATTCGCACAATAAAGGGTAAAATTATCGTTTTGCCATTATGTTAGTTTTTCCTTCTAGATCTCCCGTTTTACTCTATATGATGATTGAAACAAAAGATCTCATCTTGGTGTTAAGACTTAATGGGTAGCTATTCCATCAAACTACTGGCACCAGTTTAATCACCAATTTCTATAAAAACATCTAGAAGTGATAATATCACTATAAACTCTTTATTTAAGTGAATGTTCCCTGATACATATTTCAATTAATAATTCCAAAATGTAGACCCTAGATTGATACTTTGTAAAAATCCATTATGATCATATCAAAAATTATAATGAAACATATATGAGTTCACCACTCATCAAGATTGTGGTCTATAATAAACAAATGCTTAAGTTGTATGTTTTAAGATTAAAATAACGACCTACTTTATTCTTTAAAACATACTTGATTCCAGATTCATTTAATATAGTCATTATTGATAGTCAACTTCTATCATTATATGAAACTCGTCATTCCCTTGAAGTAAACTTTTTTACTTGCATGGAGATAAATCGCAACACTTCAGTTTAAACCATAATCAATCGACCAACTTGATTATTCAACTGTGAATCTAGTGTTTTAGATTCTTATAATATCATGTTTCATATAAATCTCTATGTATATGTATGTTACTTATAAAAGAACCTCTGTACCTTATGACTAGATATATAATGCTTATAAAAATCAAACTCCTTTGTTTTATTAATAATAAATATTTTCATTACAAAAGTAACTGGAAGAAAATTAAGTTATAAGTAAATACACTTGCTTTCCAGGGCACTATATTTACATAACTCTAACAGATGCTCATACTAGCATGCCCAAATCTTCTATGCCAGATAAATGAATCCTTTTCTAGTGAAATAAAACACTTAACATTTTGTGAAGATATATCTTCTAGTTGAGCACAGTATATGTTCTGATTTCTAGGGCCAACAAATACAATATTATTATTAAGATTATCGATTATTTCATAATGGGGCGCATAGAAGGTAACTCTATAACCCTTATCACATAATTGACTTACACTTAATAATTTATGTTTCAATCCATCAACGTAGAGAACATTATCAATAGAAACAGAATTAGAGTCACCAATTTGATCAATTCTAGTTACTTTTGCTTTGTTTTTGTCAAAAAAAAAACAACATTGCCTCTATCTTTTCTTTCAATATAATTGAAATGTGATATTCATCTGTCATATGTCTTGAGCAACCACTGTCAACTATCCATTGATTTTCTCTTGTCTAGGTTCTAAAGCATATCTGCAGAATGTATTATCTTATTTTAGATACCCAAAATTTTCTTATTTCTTTTAGGTTAGTAGCTTTTAGTCCCCAAACATACATTTGAGATAATTTCTTCATTCTCTGAAAGTTATAGTAATGACTAATATGACCATGTCTACCATAATAAGAGCACAAAACATCTACCATAATAAGAGCACAAAACAGATGAATGAAAGTGACTATAGTTTTTGCCATTTATCAGGTTCTTACTGTTTTGGCTGTTACTATTGGTGGATTTAACGAAGAAGTTTTTGTATGGCCTAATATTATTATTTTCATTATACTCTATTCCAGCCTTATCAAAAACACCTTTTCCATTCCCAAGTAATGCATTAAAATTGTTCCTTCCATCAATAAAATTAGCAAGATTTTTCTAGAAAAATGATTTTTTCAACAAAATTTTCTTTCTCAAGTTCTAAAGTAGCAACTTTTTCTTCTAATTGTTTGACATAATCATTTTCAAGCAATGTACTCTCTAACTGACTTACCTTTTGTTCCAAGAATTCCTTTTCAGAGGCCTTTTACTTATTGTCATTTTCAAGAGACATAATTTAGACAATAAATTCTTATTCTCAAATTCTAATGATTTAATTGTATTCCTTAGGGAAGCATCATTATTTTTAAACTTAACCTTTTTGAAATACTGCATTATTAACTTTTTATATTAATCATACAGTTCATGATATGCATCTCTTAAGTCATTAATTTCAGCATCAGAGTCAAAATAATATACCTCATCGTCTCCTGACTCAGCTATAAAGCAAACATTGCTGACTTCTTCATGTGCTTCTTTTTCAAAGTTTTCAAAATTCTCATCTAACTAAGCTGCAGTCATAACTTGCTTTCTAGGTTTTCTGTTCTCTATTTTATCCTTTTGAATAAGAGGACATTCAGGTCTTATGTATCTAGGCCTTTTGCAATGATAGCATATGATTTGATTACTTTATGAATTACTATTGACTGTAGATAGGAATTTGTTATTTACAGTTTTCTTGTTTCTTTCTCTTTTCTACATTAGCTTCTTTTTGTATAAGCGGACAATTTTTTGACCATAAAATTGAATTCGTCATCTCCATCTATTTGGAACTCGATGTCTCTTTCATCACCGTTTGATGGATTTGATTCATCAGCTGCTTTTAGTGCCATTCCTTTTCTATATGAAGATCCTTCATCTCACCTAAGCTTAGCTTCATGGATCGTCAAGTTTCCTCTTAACTAGTCAAGTGAAATAGTGTTAAGATCCTTTGTAATTTCTAGAACTGTTACTTTAGGGCTCCATTCCTTTAGCAGTAACCTTAGAATGTTACATGCTCATCATTGGGATATACCTTTCCTAAGTTCTTTAAGGCTGTGATGACGTTGTTGAAATGTCCGAAGAATTCATCTATAATTTCTCCCTGTTTCATGCAAATAGTTTGGTATTGATGTACTAAAAGACTTATTCTATGTTTCTTTACCTTATTTGTTCTTTTAAAAGTAACTTGAAGTTTGTCTCATATTTCCTTTACTATAGAACAGTAGGATATCCTTTCATACTCTTATGGAGATTGTGCACAAATCATATAATGTCTTGCTTTGGCATTCAACCGTGCATTTATTTTATCAGCATCAGTCCACACTTATACTTCGTCAGTGGCAGGAGTTGTGACTCCAACTTTGATAGCTTATTAGATTTCGATATCTACAGATTGAAGATAAATAGTCATTCTCTCTTCTCTCTTTTCAATAGGAATAGTTGTTTCCACTGAAATAAGGAGGCTTTGAGACGGATGGTCCTTTAAGGCTTCTCAAATTGTTTGTTATGATCTATCACGTGTTGTAAAACATAATAATGTGAATCCTCGCTTTGATACCAAATAATAAAGTAAATACACGCAAAGGGGTGGATTGTGTGTAAAAAAATTGCAAGGTACTATCAATTCGATAAGAGCATGCTAAACAAAATGAGCATATAGATAAAAAGGGTGAATTAAGTTTTAAAAGGATCCAGTTAACATTTAAAATGAAAAGAGTCTGTTAATCACTTAAAAAATGAAAGGAGTCTATTAATGTTCAAAATGAAAGGAGTTCGTTAATCGTTTAAAAAATGAAAAGAGCCTGTTAACTTTCAAAACGAAAGGAGCCTGTTAATCATTTAAAAAATGAAAGGAGCCTGTTAATCGTTTAAAAAAAACGAAAGGAGTGTCTTACGATATTAAAAAAAATGAAGCCTATTATAAAACAGAAGGAGCCTCTCTGCAAATTGAAAACATAAACAATATAATGCAGAAATTTAAAAGTTAAGAAGAGTGAAAGAATGACGGTCAATTTATACTGGTGCGACTTATAACGAAGCCTACGTCTAGTCTCCGAGTATCTAACTTGAATATTTCATTATAAAAACTCAAAGTACTAAATTTTGAAGGGCCTTGCCAAGCTCACAAGCACATATCTTTCAAGATTCTTCAACCTTCCACACTAGCAAAGTTTAATAATCCTCTACAAGCTCTCGAAAAAAACGAATATAGAGTTTACTTAATGTAAGCTTTCAAGGAATAATAGTCTCTCTCAAATAGAGTGGTTTTACTTTCTAAGGCACAAGGTGTTTGAAATTGATATGACTTTCAAGAACATTGATAATGCTGAAGTTTTTCAAAAATCTAACTAATTCGCAGGTGCAGTGGCTCTTCCTTAAATAGACATTGTTTTTAACTAGTCGTTGCTTCATTTCTATTCTGAGTTGACTTTGTATCTAATGAATCTTCGATATTATCTCTGCTAGAATCTTCCAATATTCAGACGTTAAGAGAAAAGTTTTGACAAAATATCAGAGCTAATTGGTCAAATTATATGATTAACAAGATCCTTCCGAATATTGTGGAATCATTTCTAATAAGGTAAGTTCATTAAAAAGGTTCCTGTAAGAAAGAAAGCATTTATCCTATGATATCATTTCCTTTTAAGAATTATATCATTTCCTATATAGGGAAATAAATTCAATTTGAATTTTGAAATATTGTAAAGTTATCATCAAAAAAATTAGTAATAAACCTTGAGCTAACAGGAAGGCATAGTTTCATAGCGATCCAAATAGTAAATGCAGCCCTAGGGTGAGAGTGTTTTACCCAGATCACTCTAGTCCATGGAAGAAAGCTATATTGCCTTTGAAGTAATTCATGACAAGTTTTACTAGAGAAGATCCCATTCCTAGATAGCTAGTAGATATCTCTATCCTTTGCTTCATGTAGATTGGTTTGGAGTAGCACAAAGTAGATGGAAGTGGGCACTGATGGTGATCGAATATATTCCTATCGCCTAAAACTAGTGCCATGGTTATCTCTGAATGTAAGACTGTTATGAGACTCTCCATGCCTAGTAGATCGTGTAATAGGCCACAAGATAACCAGTTACTAACCAGAAATGAGTTATGATTCCAGATTTGGATAAGCAATCATGACATCTTTTTTCAGGATGCTCCGATTCAGATTTGCTTTTTGGCTTAGATTTCTCTCACTAGCACACAAATACGCATATTTGCAAATTGTTATGAAAGTTGTCTCATTCCTTACATTTTTTAGATTTAAAATTGAAGAAAGATATAAAACTATTTTTTAAAATATTTTTGTGAATACTCACTACATGAGATATATAAAAAAGTATTATCCTATTGTTACAGAGAGTTCCAAACGTAATGTTTTATTAAAGATATGCATATTGTGTTTCATAGTCGTTTCTAATTCACATGTATTGTTCTGTTATTTTCTTTACATATCATTAGCATGGTTGCCATGTGTAAGAGCACAATTTGTTGAGTCTGTTAGGTTGTTGTGTCTTAGGGCACATTATATCTCGGGTAAGGAGAAATGGGAGGTATGTTGGCTTAGGGTCTTCTTCTTTGTAAAGGAATATATCATCAATACAACAATTATATTTCTTCTGACATTCCTACGATCTTTATTTTCCTACTATTACACTTTGGTATCAGAGCAAGTTGTGATGGTGACCATATAAGAGCTTCAAACCATACTAAACTTTATAGAGAAGGATATGACAGAGAGGATGGATAAGAGACATAAGAAGCTAGAGAAACTATCGATGGAAATAAATGCTAATTTTAAGGAGGTTTTGAAAGCTATTAACCAAGGAAAGAGAGTTGAAGAAGGAGAAAGTAAAGACCAAAGAGAGGGGAAGAATTTAGAACCTAATCATGGAGCTAAAATAGAAATTCAAATTATGAAGGTGACATTCCCTAGCTTCGATGGTTCAGATTTCATGACTTGGAGAAGGAAGGTTGAGGAATTCTTCGCTTTTGAGGAGGTTTAGGAGGAGAAAAACGTGAAACTCATCTTGTTACATTTAGAAGGGAAGGTATTTTCCTAGCAAAAATCATACCTCAAAAATCAAGGTAAAGTACCCCCTTACCTAGATGGAGTTAGTCACCGATCTGGGCTACAGATTTGATGATTCTCTATTTGATGACCCCATTGCTGAACTAATACACCTAAAAAAAATTTGTGGTGTCGAAGAATACATGGAAAATTTTGATGAACTAAGTGTTAGAGCTAACTTAGACAGCTCTGTAGTACCAAGTTGTTTTTTGGGTGGATTAAAGGGACATCTGGAAAATTTTGTATGAATATACAAACCTAAAATAGTCAATGAAGCTATGATGCTTGCTAGATTACAAGAGGGTATTCTCACGGAGTTACAAGGAACCACCTACCAATATCCACAACCAATCCAAGTGTTTTTCAAACACTAAATACTCCTCAAATGGTAACCACTACCACAATCCAAACACCTCTCTCCCAAGTCAAAATATATTCAATAAAAAAGTTACCCTACAAAAACCTCGTATCATAACCAACAATTAGTCCATTTTAACTCTTATTCTGACCCATCGAACCCAACATCATAATCAAAATCACACTCAACTTCCACCATATCAAACATAAACTATTCCACAAACAAATTCGTATACATACCCCCACATAAACAACAAAATAAAAACACAAGGTTGTAGATCAAACTATCGTAGCTGAAAGAAGATCGAAAGGGCTTTATATCTCGTGTGGGAACAAATATACCTACAACCACAAATGCAAATATGCCAAGTTTTTTGCTTTGAATGTAGAGGAGGTTGTAAAGGAGGAAGATGCTAAATGAACCGCAGAAGCTAGGATTAACAGTTAAAACTGCAAGTTCGTAGAATTAGATGGAGAAGAGAATAGAGAAGAAGTTCATGTCTTTTTAAATGCTATATAGGGAGAAGTAGGTAATTACACAATGAGGGTGAGGGGTTTTATCAAGAGACAACCAATGTATTTCCTTATAGATGTAGGTAGTATGCATAATTTTTTGAGTGCTAAGTTGGTGAAAGCGTTGGATCTGAAAAGTCAGGTAGCTAAGAGATGCGAGGTTATAGTGGCTAATAAGGAAACAGTGGACATTAACTCATGATGTGAGAACCTAAAGTGGACATGTGGAAATGTTGTATTTCACACGAATTTCCTTATACATTCATTTGCTAATCACTACGCCATATTGGATAAGCACTGGTTGAGGCTGTTGGGACCTATAGAGTGGGATTATGAAAAGCTTTCTATGAAGTTCACACATATGGGAAAGAGAGTACATTTCTAGGGAATAGGGGGTGAATTGGAGATGTTGGGCGCTCAAGATTGGTCTTATATCACTATCATAAAGTCTTTTGCTCTACAACTTAAGGAAAAAAACGAGATGACCAAAAGGTGGATCAGAACTCATTAACCAAGGTACAGCATGATCAACTGGAGGAGTTACTAAGAGTTCACAACAGTTTTCTAAGAGCCACATAGACTACCACCCTCTAGGTCGTGGAAGGATCCTTACTTGTTAATTTTAGCCCTTACAGATATCCTCACTTGTAGAAAGGAGTCATTGAAAAATTGGTAGATGAATTGATGCAAGCTGGATTAATCCGAGAAAGCACTAGTCCCTTTGCAGCTCTTATTGTGCTAATCAAAAAGAAAAATGGCACATAGAGGTTCTGTGTTGATTACTACAAACTCAATGCAATTACTGTCAAAGAAAAATTTCCCATGCCATGGACTGAAGAATTGCTTGATGAGCTACAAACCGTAGCTTTCTTCTCTAGGATTGATCTTAAGTCAAGATACCATCAAATTCAGATGGTTGCCAAGGACATCCCAAAAATTACTTTTAAAACACATTCAGGTCATTATGAGTGGCTTGTGATGTCGTTCGGTCTAACCAAGTAACTTTTCAGGAAACAATGAACTCTATTTTTAGACCCTTCTTGTAGCAGTATGTGTCGGTATTTTCGATGATATTTTAGTTTACAGTAAGATATGGGAAGTCATTTACAACACTTACATAATGTTTTTTATAAGCTAAAACAGTACAGGTTTTTTGTCAACGAGGACAAATGTAGCTTTGGCAAGAATCACATTGACTACCTGAGCCACATTATTTTTAAGGAAGGTGTGTCGATGGATGACAAGAAGGTCAATGATGTCCTCAATTGGCCAATCCCCATAAACGTGAAACAAATCTATGGGTTCCTTGACCTTGTTAGATACTACCACAAATTTATCAATAATTTTGGCAAAATAATTGCTCCCCTCACTCAATTGCTGAAGAAAGATGCCTTTTAATGGGATGCCACTCCCCATACAGCTTTGGGAAGCCTCAACCTAGCGTTGACTCAAGTTTTTGTAATTGGTTTACCAAATATTGACAAGGTATTCATGTTAGAGGTGGATGCTTCTAGCTCAAGTATTGGTGATGTGCTTATGCAAGATCATCATTCGACTACATATTATAGTAAAACTATGAGACCATGTTACAATGCATTGTCTGTTTATGAAAAAGAATTACTTGCTTTAGTATGTGCTGCAAAATGATGGAGCTCATATTTACTTGGATGCAAATTCATCATTTCACACCAAAAGTCTCTTAAAAATTTTTTGGAGCAACCTACAACTACCGAGATGAAAAACTAGGGGTTGAGAAAATTAATGGGTTATCAATTCTTTATTCAATACAAGAAGGGCTTTGAAAATAAAGGGGCTGACACCCTATCTCGCAAACTACACCATCTTCACTTTCTGCATTATCAGTGGTCAACTCATCTTTGTTGGATCACATGAAGGCTATCTGGCAATTAGACCCTAAGTTGTAATAGACAATCCAATGATTACAAGCCAATCCTTATGACTCATTTAAGTACTCATGGGATAATAATATACTCAAACATAATGGAAAACTTGTAATTGGTGAAGACAAGATGCTTAAGCAACAAATGATGGAGGTATACTGTTGGCCCCGAAATTCTTTTCTCATTGAATAAGTATGATTTAAATGAATTATGAGATTTGATTGATTAATTGAGGAGCTAATTACTTAAGACATAAATTATTGAATTGAAGTATTAAATGTTGTAAGAATGAACCAAGGG
>JANITX010000010.1:14222562-14236811 GCA_027564395.1 Erythroxylum ulei | reverse complement strand
GATGAGATTTTTCTTCAAATCAGGAACGTGTCTAACGTCAGTGAGTGTTCTAATGATACCATCATACATTTTGATCCGGACTGTACCTTTACCAACAACTTTACAGGCAACATTATTACTCATCAAAACAATTCCATCATTTAATAACTCATAAGTGGAAATAATAACTCATAAGTGGAAAAACACTCCCTGTCAGGACTCAAGTGATAAGAATAACCCGAATCTAAAATTCACTCCTTATTAGACCTAACTTTATTTTCTGTAGCTATAAAGATAATTTCCTTATTCTCATCTGCTGCTACACTAGCCTTGACAGTGCTACTATTATTCTGCTCAACTTTATTTTTTTCTTTATATTTCAATTTATAGCAGTCAGCCATCATATGCCCCTTTTTTTGCAATAATTACAAATTTTATTTCTATGTCTAAATTTTGAACTGCTTTTGGATCTATTTCTTTCAAAATCTCTATTTTCATATCTACCCCATACGAATAGTCCCTTTGCTTGACTTTAATGCAGAGTTAATACTATTATATGAGAATGACTCTTTCCCATAAATCATAGTATCGCGAAAATATTGAAAGGACTTGGGAAAGGAACATAACAACAATATAGCTTGATCTTCATCCTCAATTTTTACATCTACATTCTTCAAATACAAAATAAGAGAATCAAATTTATACAAATGTGAAAGAATAGATGTACCTTCTGTCATCCTCAACATGTGCAACTTCTGTTTTAAATAAAGCCGATTTTCCAGCATCTTCTTCATGTACATAGCTTTCAACTTGTCCCACATACCTTTAGCTGTGCTTTCACCAGCAACCTCCTGCAAAACCTCATCGGATAGATTCGATATGATAGCTGATCTAGCTTTTTTATCTAGATCCGTGAATTTATCTGGCGCTATATCTGCTGGCTTTTTTCCACTCCATCAAGTGCAATCTCACACCCATCTTGTATTAAAATGGCTTGCATCTTGAGCTGCCACATACTGAAGTTAACACTCTGGTCAAACTTTTTAATAGAGGTCTTCGTTATTGTCATGATGGCTAAAAAATTGATATTACGACTATTTTACAGGTGGGCCCCACACGTGAAACCGAGACAGCGAACCCCACAAAAGCACTGGATGCGAGCACCATAGGCAAAGTCGAAACTTGGGCCCCACAAGAAAAGCTGAACTCTGTTTACAAAACTGAGACTGTGGGCCCCACAAGATAAAATCTAGGTAGTAGGTCCCACAGGACTCACAATAAAAATCTAAGTTACTTTCTGATGTGGAGGGTTCACCTTAGTGGCAACTACAGAGGATACGGTAAGTTAGACCAACAGGAGAAGCTCTGATACTAGTTTGTTAAAGAAAATGCCCTTAGATCAGATATCGGTTGAATTTAATAGCCTGAAAAATAATAATTAAAATAAATATATGTAAAACAAAATGGGACAGAATACAAAATTTTACGTGGTTCGGTCAATATGACCTACGTCCACGACCGGAGAGAGCAATTTTACTAATATGTGGAGAATATATACAAGTACAAAAGGCTAGAACTAAAGGCTTTTAAAACTCATCAAATATATAGAAAATAACTAAAGAAAAGATGAGAGGATTTGTGTTGTTTTGGTGACCGAAGGAGAGGAAGGAATGATGTGTTTTTGTTTCAAACCATGTCTTCTATTTATAGTTGAAGTCCCAAGCTTCTGTCTAAAATTTCTTCAATCTGTGCGCAATCTCAACAATTAACAACAATGTCATGCGCACAAAGAAAATAATGTATCTATGACAAATTCTAAATGGTGGTCATCTATTTTTGACTTAATGGAGGAAGCTAAAACATGCAACTAATAGCCAACAATTTTTGACTTATTAGAGGGGCCAAGGCAAGCAACAAAATGGTCAGAGTGCTATTCATTTGACGAAAGACCATATGTATCATGAGAGGGCGAAGCATATTGATGTAAAATATCACTTCATTCGGGATACTATTGTAGAGAAGAAGGTTCTTAATCAAAAGATCAATACTAAGAACAATCCTGCTGATATGTTGACAAAGGTTCTTCTAGTTTACAAGTTCAAGCAGTGCTTAGACTTTTTTGGTGTTTATAGTTAGTGATATAGCCCTTTTGGGGTATTGTCGAAGAAGGTAGAGCAGATTACTAATTATTCAGGACCAAGTCAAGGTGGAGATTTGTTTCATGCCTTGGCCCCTCCAATAAGTCAAAAATTGTTGACTATTGGTTGCATGCTTTGGCCTCTTCCATTAAGTCAAAAATAGATAGTCATCGTTTAAAATGTCATAGATATTTTATTTTCTTTGTGCGCATAACATTGTTGTTAATTGCTGAGATTGCGCATAAATTGAAGAAATTTTGGACAAAAGCTTGAGACTTCAGTTATAAATAGAAGGCATGGTTTGAGACATAATCATACCATTCCTTCCTCTCCTTCGGTCACCAAAACAGAACAAATCTACTAATCTTTTCTTCAGTTATTTTCTGTATATTTGATGAGTTTTAAAAACCTTTAATTCCAGCCTTTTGTACTTGTATACATTCTCCACATATTAGTAAAACTGCTCACTCTCCAGCCGTAGACGTATGTCACATCAACCGAACTACGTAAATCTATGTTCTGTCATATTTTATTTTACCTATATTTATTTTCGTTAGTATTTTTCAGGTTATTAAATTCAACCGATATCTGATCCAAGGGCATTTTCTTTAACAAACTGGTATATACAATATCAATTAATTATTCTTAAAAAATCAACTAATTAACTCTAGAATATCAACAAAAGACCAACATAGGTGCAATTGACACTGGTGAAGGAAGACTAATCAACGGGCTTCTTATTCTCTATAGTCAGCATCCACATAGATTATGTCAATAACAAAACCAAAACAGTCAATAATACCAAGATGGATGTTCACACTTATAGGCCTTAAGAAATCAATGTGATTAACTTGAAGAAGAAAGTAAGGGACCAATCCACCAAAGGCATACGCAATTGAGAAAGCCAACTCAAATGCGCGGTGCATTAAGAATCATCCAAATATTCGACCCGCAGCGGTTGGCATATAAGAGAATTTTCAAGGTGGGTATTTTTAAGAAGACTGATATCCGTATCTCCCAAGGAAGGCATATCGCAGAAAATTTGTTTCTCCAGCTTCTCCCTAATTTCCGAGAATTCTCAAATAGTACTTGAGCATTTTAATTTGAAGAGTTATATAAGCTAACTTAGTGAACCTAAAAACTTGTGATCCTAGTAAGGGCATGAAGAACTTGAATTAGATGAGAATCAACAGTGGCAGTTTAGCATTTACGGCTGAATCAATCAATACCAGTGAAAAAAGCAAGGACTACCCAACATCAAAATTTCTGACTATACGCTTAACAGTTTCGTCAATGTGACAGAGCAGATAATATCTGAGATACCTTCAAAAATAGGAGGCTGAATGACATCCAGTAGAATTTCAATTGATGAGCGCCCACCCAAATAGCTGAACCAACTATTTTAAGATCGAAATCAACACTGATTGGTTTCTTCAGGACTATCTTCTCAACAGATGCAGCGACTAACAAGAGTCGTGTTCTTGTGCTGTCATCATCCGAACAGTGCTATCACACATGAAAAGATATTGGCCATTGAGGGAAACAGAAGCAACAGAAGTGAGTTAAAGAAAATGCTTCCTGACTACGTAGCTGCCATATCTTGTAAAGAACTTGAGCCATTTGAAGAGATTCTATTTCTGGTTTAAGTCAACAATCATTAAAAAAAAGGAAAAAGAAATATTTATTCAGCTCATTCAAAGCATGAGACTTGAAAATTCCCCCGGCGGTAAATGATTTCCTTCAAGAAATATTCGTTTGTTCGACACCAAACTTTACAAAAGCAATCACAAGCATGATTTGATACTGCAGTTGATTCCAATAAACGACATATTCACAAACCTATGTCTATAAATTCAAGGATATGAAAGAAAAAAAGTTACAACAATATTCTTGAATCCTTAATGATCATTAGCCAAGGCACATCAGCGGAATTCAAGTCTAGCTGAAATGGTAAGTTGGGAGAGAAAAAATGAAAAACAATCTTCAGCTTACTCTCCTAAATGATCATAACTAGAACGTTATGAAGCACCGAACATAAGATTATACTCATACTACAGCTACAAATCACAATTCATCAACACGTAACAGATTAACATCAACATTGACTACCAATATTATGACCAGAATCAACAGAATCATGAAGGAAATTCATGTCAACAACAGCAGCAACTTAATGAGCTCATGCTAAAGTTAACTTTAAGCTTCATTCACTGCTCCCAAGTTAAAGAGCTAACGGCGGGATAGTTTAACTGAAAAAAACTGTATTTTAAGTTCATTAGTTAGTTGGGTACTGATCGATAGGTACCTGTAACAACCAATCTTTGATATAAAATACTTTGTAAAATTTCTGTTGTTGACTAGTAATGAATAGCGATTTTCATTTCCTACATCTCTGTACATCTCTCTAACTGCTGCAGCTGTCGACGTGAATTTCCATCATGATCCTGTTGATTATGATCATAACAACCAATACCCACACGAATTTCGCAAGTAAATCTCTTTCGAGTCTCGAGCATTAGCCAGATTGAATTGAAAAAGAAAAAGGGGGAAGAGATAATGTGAAAAATGAAGAATTGAGAAATGGGTACCTTAACCGAAATGGTGCCAGTCAAGGTCCTCAAGCAATTTACCAATCCTAACCTCATTTCAAGGATCCCAGTATTGCTATCTCAAAATATAATTAGTACAGAAATTGCACAAAATACTAGTTATGCTCTGCTTAGGAGTCCAGCAATGCACTCTGCGGTGCAGCGTCCTTAGGAGAAATGTTGGATCTTGCTTCCCACAAAGCACTGGTGACAGGAGAGTTATACATCCAGGCCATGACGCCATGGGCTTTCGAGTGAGAGAGCTGCTGTGGGTAGAGGGTCTTGGATTTGTTGTGGTCAAAGGGGGTAGCAATAGTGGCCACACAAATGGTCCTCGGAGACGAGGATTTCAAGTCCATGGTTGGGGCGAGTGAAAGTTGGAAAGTGCAATTGTAGAAGAAATGGGAATCTAAAGAAGTGACGCTGAAGAAAGATGGAGGCCTGCCTTCCAAACCTTCAGGGTGCTTTTATATGTCACCTGTATTCCAACAGCTCCGTTGTAGTCTAGTTGGTTAGGATACTCGGCTCTCACCCGAGAGACCCGGGTTCAAGTCCCGGCAACGGAATGCTTTTTTTGTTACCACGTGTTTGATAAAAATTGAATTATTGGAGGCTCAATCTACGGTCTATGGAAATGATAATAAGAAAAAACAATATTAAATAACTAAGGCAGTAACTAAATAATCTATTTACAGTCTAACTAAAAATTGGTAGGTTATAATTTAAAATTTGTCTTGACTTACATGTTTGGTGATTCTATTAATTAGGATATTCATTTTATAAGAGTATCCTGAAATGCCATATTCACAAAAATATATTTCATTAAAAATCTAATTAATATAAATTTGGTGAGTAATACATTATCCTAATTTATTATGAAGAAAATCTACTGTGAGCTTACATTGTTATTTCATTGCATCCTAATTTTGTATATCAAATTTTTGTAGTGTCAAATGGTATAAGAGCTTTTGCCAACGAGTTAACTAATACTAGAAAGAATTTGTTGTACTATAATCTGACAAAACTTATGCGTATAGAACTTTGGTAGAATACGACTAGTTTTATCACCTTTAAAAAATCATCCTTTGGTTTGAGCAATGCACATTGCATTATCTTTGTGAATTTCGAATTAAAAGTGTAATAGCCTATTTCTAAAATTTACTGAGGATTAGAGTATTAGACTATTGAGTCATATGAGAATACATGAAGTGCATTTCACTTGCATGCATCCTATTCGCATATATACATAAATCATGATTTAGAGATATTGTAAAAAATAATATATGCACTCATTTGACATATCTTGGGGTGTGAAAGATTTTAAATGATTATGACATCATTGTATGTTGATTATGTCTTGAATTTTATTTTGGATGGATTAAAATTTGTGAATTGGGACTTTATTGTTACAATTGAGTGGCTGATGAAGTGTTATGTGTATCTAGTACAGGAAAAATGTTAAATGGCAAGACAAATTGGTGCATAAAAATTTAGGTTGACTAAGCCTATGAAAGAGTGACATATGGCTTGAATAAATGATGGTTTAATTGGGTGACAAATGACTTAGTGATTATGAGACAAATGGAATAGTTATGGAATGACAATTGTTAGTGTAAGAGGAAGACACATTACATGACTCTCCATTTGACAAGTGGCATGACATGGGTCCCACCTCTTCACCACACACTTGCACCCACGTCTCTCACACATGCAAGACCACCTTCTTCCATGTTTTGGTCTTATGTTTTCTCCTTCTTTCTCTTACCAATGACACACACACATAATCTCCCAAACTCCTGAATTTTTGCCAAAATTTCGTAACCTTCACCTTACAATTGAAACCCTTGTGTTCTCACCTTGTTCTTGGAGTATGCCTTGTCATTGCATATTTGGAGGGATAATTAACTTAAAGATTGAGGAGGTTTTGAGCTGAACAACTAAGCAATTTATTGATCTATCATGATATATGTTAGCATAACATTCATGGTGACTAAATTGAGATGAATTGCATGTAGGCTTGATGATGAGATGTGCTTGAAATGTGGTGAATGAATTGGTTTGTTCTTGATGCATGGAAACCCTAAATTGTAGGTTGTTTGAGGGATAATTTTAGGTTGGGATTTTGAAGTATAATAAAGGTGAATTTATACTAAAGAAAGGTGTTAGTGTTGTGTTCTTGAAATGGGAAATAACTAAGACTACATGTGTCAAAGTGAATGATAATTTCTATTTTGATTTTTTATACTTGAAAGACTATAATTTATAAGTTGCCAATTAAATGATTTTGAGTTGGAATTGGAGATGAAGTTGATGAGGAAATGAAGTCGCTTTAATGTAAAATGGAGGTTTAATCAATGGACTATTTTAATGGTGTTAGAATTTGGAAAAAGATTGAAGGAAATAGATGGTGAACTGTCTATTCACGCATCCCACGATCGTGGGCAATGCCTTGATGAGAGAAACTTTCTGTTTTGTCTTTCCACGATCATGGAAAGGTACCCACGATTGTAGGAAATGCTTGGAAAGTGAAAAACTCTGTTTTGTATTATTGTTGAACCAACTAAGGGTAAGTTGCTTTACTTTCGTGTATTTGGTTTTGATTAAGGTTTAAAATGAACCTCAAAGGTTATTTGATTGACTGATTAAGGGTCTGATAAGTTTAGGTTGATAATTAATGTTAAAAGTAAGGAATGAATTTTTTGATATCAATGTATATGAATTTGGGAAGTATGAGTTGTTAAAGAAATGAAGTTGTTTTTTTTAATGTGAATACAAGTGAGAATTAAAGGATATAAACAATGTAAATTAGGTATGATTAAATGAGAATTGGGAAGTTGTGTATGGAATGTTAGGAATGATGGATAAATGTATGATGGAATGAATTTAAAGTAATCAAGATTTCTTAAGGCATAGCCTAATTGCAAACAAGTAATATACAAACTATAATGAATGAATGAGCAAGATTTGTGAATAAGGATACATACTTAGGAAAAGTCAATTGGGCATGCATTGAACATGACACATATACATGTGCATGATTAAATACCCATTTGATAAAACATTTGAGTAATGTGTAATTATGTGTGTATTACATGACTATAGACGCTTAAGTAGATCATCAACATCCAGATATTACCGAATCATCAAGGTAATAGCTTATTGAAACATACTGTGAGTCAATCTATATGTGTAAACTCAATTCTATGTGTGTTTCTGTTTGAGTCATATGTGTAGTGATTCAACCTAGATGTTCTCTTACCATAATCTAGTTGCTTTGTTTAAAATTCAGTTATTAAATTACTACTCATATGATTGTGATAATTCCAGATGATGAACTGTCTACGGAGATTGATATTCGAGAATACATTAGAAGTGTTTTGCAAATGTATGTGACTATGGAAATATGTGTTCTCAACTAAATATTTAATGCCGAACTTAGATCCGAAGAATCTGATATATGACTTGAGTATATCAAATGTGAAATACTAAATGCATTATAAGTGAATTGTTACATCTCATTATATTGAAATGCATGAACAGATAAATGAGTTGTGACCGGAGTGACCCAAGTAAAAAAGAACTTAAAGCTCAGAAATGTGCACAAAGAGCCACAGGTTCAGTTATCAACGAACCCAGTATCTATAATAGGCACAGGATAGTAATTAAAATGAGCCCAGTATCAGTAACAAATACAGGACAATTAAAAAAGCGCTCGGTCACAACAAAGTAAAAATGAAATGGAGTCACATGTGCATTTGCATATGCATCCTTATTTATTAAATGATTGAATGGATATATCATATTGACTAATTGAATTAACATGCCCATTGAACTGAGATGAAATATTGAATGGTTGAAATCAATGAAGTATGTGATGTGATGTGAATTATTCATTTATATGAAATATTTGGTAAACTGGACTATATATGTGATAATGAGTGCTGATATGAGTGAGCACATCGACTATGGTTCACTTAATGCGTTCGCAAACTCATCAAAATTGCAATGTTGTTTTTCATATTCAAAGGAGTTCTAACTCCTAAGTAGATCAAGTAGAAGTATAGTACTTGTGTTTTAGAGCAAGAATGACTCAAAGGTAGATCAGCTGACACTAACGAGTCTAGATATGATATTTTGGTTTAGCAATCCACTTCATGTAGAACGTCTTGTAAAGAGTAGCAAACTCTTAGATATTGTTGGTAATATATATATGTGGATTATGTCCTGTAATGACAATGTATGCTTATGTTCATAAATATAATGAGAACACTTAGTTTGTATGAAATGTTTATGCTCTATATGATGCCTTAATAAGTGAATGTGATTGCTTTAACATGTCCTTCCCATAGGGTATATTCTCGAATAATCTATGGATGTTCGAGCATATGCACTATAGTAGTGGTGTGTTACAAAAAGTAATCTAGAAGATTCTTGTATATGTTGAATCTTTGTTTCAACCATATATATTCACTACTACCTTCACAAAGTGCTAAAATTTTAGAATAATTTGATGAAGTTGCAACAATTGTTTTCTTGATAATTTGTCTTAGTATAACGGTGTCTACATAAGTAAAGATAAAGTTTGCTTATGATTGACATAATTAGGGATTCTCTTCTTTAAAAATAAAAATCCCATATCCTTTGTGTTAGATCTAACGAGGTTCAAACACATAGTTTTGATAGTAACATGATTATACATACTAAATATGATAGTAACATGATTATACATACTAAATATGTATTATCTTGGTATCTTGATCTTTTAATAGTCATATAATTACGAGGAATGCAATTTTAGCAATACTGCTCCATCTGTAATTATACCTATTTTTCTTCATTCAACTTGTCTTCATTTAAATTTTCAAAATATGAGAGTACGACTTTTTTATCATATGGTTTGTATTTGATCCATTTGAATGATAATGATGTCCTTAGACTATTTTAAAATATACAAAAATATTTATTAAGGAAAATTTAATCATAAAAAGGTGAAGCAATGGATTCATTATTTACATATCAAACTGATTATAAGAGTTTGGTAAAAAGTATAACGTAAGGAGGTTTGAATAGACTATTTAAGGAAGGAAATATATGCATATCAAGCCATACGAAAGGTAATGTTGGGAATCATATTAGAATAAGACTAAGAATAGAAGCATTCACGGTTTATAAAATCTCAACTTGAAGTTCGTAATTATTAAAATATAACAAAAACAGTAAAATGAAGGTAGTCAAGGGCAAATTGTGCACTTCTTGAGAAATCAAATATTTAAAGCCAAAGGAAGCTCAAGTTTTGGGCAGAAACCAACAATGGAGGAAGGGAAAGGAACCAATGGAGCTGCTCACTGTTTAGTTGTGCCTTATCCAATGCAAGGCCACATAAACCCCATGCTCCAGTTTTGTAAACGCTTGGAACACAAAAGTGTAAATGTCAAACTTGTTACTACTCGCTTCCTCTCCAAGTCTATCATGCATAGAGCAGCATCTTCAACTTCTATTTTTCTGGAGACCATTTCTGATGGATATGACGAAAGAGGGAGGGACCAAGTAGAGAGCTTGGAAACCTACCTGGAAACTTTCTGCAAAGTTGGTTCTCAGACTCTTACTGATCTTGTTCAAAAGCTAAACGATTCTGGCAATCCTGTAGATTGTATCGTCTATGATTCGTTCCTGCCTTGGTGTCTTGATGTTGCCAAAAGGTGTGGTTTGATGGGCGCTGTGTTTTTTACTCAGTCTTGTGCTGTTGATAGCATCTATTATCATCTATATCAGGGGCTCATTAAACTTCCTCTAAAAGGGACTAAAATTTTGGTTCCGGGCTTGCCTCCACTTGAGTCTCAGGACATGCCGTCTTTCTTATATCGTTTGGGATCTTACCCTGCTGCCTTGAACATGCTTCTGAGACAGTTCTCCAATATTGAGAAAGCAGATTGGGTTCTTTGCAACACTGTTTATGAGTTGGAGCAACAGGTTGCTGATTAACTATCCATATACTCGCTCGTTTACTTTCCAGTCCATTCCTATTTATATGCGAGTTATATACGTGTGTCCAAACCAGCCTGATTTACACGTTATTGTTTAGGAAGTGGAGTGGCTGTCTAAACTCTGGCCAGTAATAGCAATAGGACCAACCATCCCTTCTGTGTACTTGGACAAGCGGCTTGAAGACGATGTAGACTATGGCCTCAGTATTTTCAAGCCAAATAACGATGATTGCATGAAGTGGCTAAATGAGAAACCAAAAGGATCTGTGGTATACGTGGCATTTGGCAGTTTGGCAGCTCTAGAAGCCCAACAAATGGAAGAATTATGCTGGGGTATGAAAAGGAGTAATTATTTTTTCTTATGGGTGATAAGGAAGACTGAAGAGGCTAAGCTCCCATCCGAAATTATACCAGATACAAAGGACAAAGGATTGGTGGTGCCTTGGTGTCAACAGTTAGAAGTTTTGGCGCATGAAGCAACAGGGTGCTTTGTTTCACATTGTGGGTGGAATTCTACAGTGGAAGCTTTGAGCTTGGGCGTGCCAGTGGTGGCAATGCCCCAGTGGACAGACCAAAGCACCAATGCCAAGTACATCACAGATGTATGGAAAACGGGAATCAAAGCTTTACCAGATGAGAAAGGAATTGTCAGACAAGAAACTGTACAACATTGCCTGAGCCAAATAATGGAGGGAGAGACATCGGAGGAGATTAAAATAAACGCTAAGAAATGGAGTAAATTGGCAAAAGAAGCCATGTGTGAAAGTGGAGGTTCAGACAGAAACATAAGCCAATTTGTGGATAGTTTAGTCCACTCCAAACGCTGTTTCTGATGATATCGTCCTTGCAAATCTGCTTGTCGCAATCCCGTGTTTTCCATTTGCTTATTGTCGATAATTGATTACCATTTTGTCGTCTACGGAATTATTGTCCGTCTTGTAGTTTATTGTTGTTATTAATTTTTAGCGTGGCTTTTGTAACTTTGGTATATGACCATACATCATTGTTTACGTGTGTGCGATAGATGCGCTCGGACCATTTGTAGCCATACATGCGAAGGGTAAGATTCTTTTCAAATGAAGATATCGGTGTCAATTTTGCTGTTCTAACTCTATTCTAATTCATCTTATCTACATATTTATATCAGATTAAAACACGAATAAAACAACAAAATTAACACAGGTGATTACATCTGGATTCTTTTAAGTAATATTCTTGTAAGAAACGAACCTTAACTTGATTAATGATTAGCATATGTGATCTACTATTGTATCATAAATAGTTGTTGGAGGTCGAATCTTTTCAATGATAAAAGCAAAATTATTGATAGGACAGCCCAAACCTACTCTGTAGTTTTAAAATCAGCACTCAACCGATTGACAAATAAAAATGAGGTCAAAACTCCTAAACAACCAGGAATCTTGTCAAGTGTTCGATTCTAAAGCAAATCAAAACTCACTAATGAGATGATGGTATGTATGATAAAACAAAACTCCACACTATTTTCTAGTATCTCGATTAATCAGGCCAGAAATGACGTTTCTTGATCAATCTGGGGCATGACAAGCGGCAGCTGGAATAAGTTGCATTTGCATCACAACATAAGGGACTTACGATTACGTCTTTTTTGGCCAACTCCAATCTTTTGCGATTTTTTTTTTCAAATCGTCACTAAATGAATACATTTCCCAACGAAGCGGCATTTTGCAACAGCTTAAAATTTTGTCACCAAATGTCGAACCTTTGGCGACGATTCTCTGTTGTGATTTTACCGATGAATTGTAAAATTATCATCAAAAGTTGATGTTAAATATTTTATATATTTCTTAAGAAAATTTTGATGAATTTTGTGTGCAATAGTATTATTAAAAACAATAATGTTTAAAAGATAATTTTTTAGTGCCAAGTGTACATAATAATCCTAAGGTTAATTATAATTGACATTTTTATGATTTTTTATATTTTTTCATTTGCCTTCTTTATAAATTTGTTTAAATAGTAAATGCATTCAAGCTCTATAAATTTGTTTAAATCTATAGATTTATATATAATCGATTCTTTAATGAGGCCTATTGTGCATAGTACTATACCTCCGTTCACACAAAAATTTCATTAAAATAGGACGGAACATCTAAAAATTGTAAAATGTTTTTAAAGTTTTAAACATATTGTTGAAAAACACACGGTAGGTAATTTAAATTTTGAAAAGTAAAATTTTTTGGGTAGAAAAAGAAAATCGTACCTAAAATTTTAATGTTAATAAGATAAAAATATCATAAATTTAAGTTGACTACTATTCTTAATAATTTATATTTATTAACAATAAAATAATAATACATATAAATATTGAAATATGGTAAGCAATATAATATAATGATATACGATAAGTACTACAAAATGTTGATTAGAAGTTTAACAATTCTTACAAATAAAATAATAAATAAAGTTTCATGCCTAATATTCCATTGAAAAGGGAAAAAATAATTCTTTTTTGGACAAGTGACATTAGACTCGCTAGAAAATGTAAAGGGTTTCTTAATGTCTGGATTCCCAATAAGGCTCTTTGCATGTTCCAATCCATCAATTGAAACAGTTAAAGATCTTTCCTGAGGATTTGGTTTATTGAAACTTTCTTCCAAACAACTTCTTTGCTTTAACTAAATTTGCTAAAGATAAAGTGAATGATTTCTTAAATGTAGTATGGATGACGATACTAGACGAATCACAACAATCATGCATTTCACCTAATGAGCAAATAGTATATAATAATTAAAGCCAAATCAAACGGTATTAGGAACCCAAATTCGAACACATGCATACCCAACTGAACAGACATAATTTTTGCAATTGACCACTGTTCCAAAACAGCTAATTTCCCCAATTCTATATTGTTGGGATCCGATCTTGGGACCGAACCCCAATCGAAAAAGCGTTCCGAATCGATCGGAGATCATAAAGCGGAGGCAGAAACGAAAAACGGGAACGAAATCGAATCGAAAAATCGGATAACAAATTTCGGAAACAAATGCGAAAATCGAAGGAACGGATTTCGAAGCGAAGCGAATCGGTAAAGAAATCGAAATCGAAGCAAACAAAGTGTTCAAATCGCTTAAGGCCAAAAACTGAATTCCGACATCCGGGTAACGAAATTTAAGAAACAGCGTCACGTGTCGCGTTGGAAACCTTAGACTAAACCGAAATCCGGTATACATTTTTTTTCATACTCGTTCATTTCTTTCATCTTTATTCAATCTTATTCAAATCAAAAACCAAGCCATACAATTTCCCTTTTTGACATTCATCCTCATGCCATTATCAATTCTTACAATTCTTCTTAAACATTCATACATAATCCAAAATTTTCTTATTCTAATTCTTTCTTTAATAAAAAATTTACCAAAATTTTGGCAGCATAACGGCTGCATTCTATACAACCCAAAAATCTGCAAAGGAACAAACACACTTCTATAACCCCAAAACCAAACTCCAAATCATCGGACCTCCCGTCCGGAAATCCAAACACAAACAAACGCAAGTCTAAACCTAAACACTTCAATAAG
>JANITX010000010.1:14099422-14112610 GCA_027564395.1 Erythroxylum ulei | reverse complement strand
GTATGGATGATGATGAGTGGAAATATGAGTTTATGTATAGATAAGGTTAAGTTGAAATTAAGTATATTTGAGGGAGTCATCGATTTGAGATGATAAATCTTGAATACGAATTTTGGTTATATATAAACGAGATGTGTTATGGAAAAGGAAATAGAAATGGTATGAGACTTTAAGCTTTATGATTTCTTTGGATTGCGCTCCCGTTTGTATGACGAGCAATGTTACGCACACGTTTTATGGTAAACGGGGTCCAGCATGTCTGGTATCAGAGCAAGAAGAGATTGCAAGGAACCACGGTCAAGTATGATGGTATTTTGTTAAGAGAGTTGGATTCCGAAAACGGGATCTAACAACTTACCTGCACTAGGTTAACTACTATACATCAGTGATTACAGAGTTGGTTCTGTATCGCTTACCCGTAACTGGTTAACCACTAGTTACGAAGCTGCTTCTACATCACTTACCCATACTAGATTAAACGTTATACACTGGTATAATAATATGTATAAAACCTAACGATGTACCATAGGCTAAAAAATCATATTTCCTCTATATCAACTACTAACATAATTTCAATGTAACTTAAAATCGTATGAAATTCAACTTTCAACTTCAATTCATATATTGCTAAAACATAAGCTTATACTAGCAATATTCACTCGTAACGTATCATTCACATAAAACTCATAACTATACAATTTAAAATCACATGTCATCAATTCTTTTGCAAAGAATTTATTCATATAAAATAATTAAAATACACTTACTGTTTTGCAAACTTATCGCCAAACATACTCACGCCTTTGGTGCCTCTCCTTCACCTACACAAATCGCATTTTGCTTAGGCATTTATATACAAATTAGGAAATAAAGAATTAACACTATATATTCGGTTTAACTAAATTCGAGATTTATCTTTAATCACATAACACAACGCTAATCATATTTTTGCTTTAACTTCTGTAAGCTAATCTATTATTCTCCGTTTCAAAATCTAACTTCTAAAATTACTTCAATACCATCTTTTTCTCATTCCAACTTATCAATTTCTTCAAAACACCAACTCACCTAATTCATATCATATTTTATTTATTTCTAGAGGTTCGCAAAGTTTCATAAACATCTAAAATGGTTCGGATTGGTAAAAATCAGAAATGAAAACAAACTCAAAATAGTACAATTTCCTACCTATCGTGTCCCCTGCCCAAAATTCACATCTTAAATTTTTTTCCATAATTTTCATATAGTAAACGTTCAAATTAGGTTTTCAGGTCTTCAATACATTTGTTTTAATGTGTCTCTAGTTTCCATAACATCAAAACTCTAGCCATTTGAACTTCTAAATCATGAATTATGCACTAAAAATCACAAACTTCTCCAATATAGGGGCAACATAAGGTCACCATTTTCAATCTCAATTTCCAACGTCATTAAGGTAGAATTAGGTCCGATTGTCTCTAGAGATTTTTAGTGCTATGTCCTAAATTTCATCTCCAATTGGATTCAAACAATTTGGAGGTTTGTAAGCCGAGTTATGGTTAAAACAATGGGACTAGCTCAAACGAACCAAAGACAGAATTCCATTACACGTTCGTCTCTTGTCATAGTCAACCAATTCCATACAAAGAAGCACCAAAGTAACACCAAAACACAATTGATCTCAAACACATCTATCCCTCTTTAAAAAAAGCCATAAAAATTAGAAATTTAAGCTAGAAAAACTTACCACTTTTTCCTCCAATCTTTTGGATATTTGATGAATACTTCAAGATTCCTCCAAATCACCATCAAATTCCATCAAAAACAACTACACTCTTCTTCCACTTTCCTTGGCCGATGTTCACGCTTGACTTCTCTTCTTTTCCCTTTCTTTTTTGGTCTCTCACGTTACTCTCTCACCACTCTCATAATTAACACTTGAAAATGAAGCAACATGTCTTACTTTTTGCTTTTTATACTCATTTAATAGATTCCATATGTCACCTTCCTATTGGTTCCCTTCTAATGATTCATCAATTGACTAATTTCTTGTAAACAGACCAAATTGCCTTATGATGCATTTAATTCACCAACTAACTAAATTAAATCCTGAAAATATTCCACAATTGTCTTATCATTAAATTGACCGTGAAATACTATAATTAGGGTTAATACATATTGATTAGATGCTTTAAAATTTTTCAAATGAACTTAAAATCAATAACACCCATTATTTTCCAAAAAGGGCATTTTAGTTCTACACTTTTGGAACTCCCAAAACTCATCTGATCGGACTTATTTTTGATCTGCTTTAGTATTATTGGACTCTAATACTTATTCTTAATAATTTTTAATATTTCAAGATTGAGTCCCCCCAAAAATCACTATTCATATGTAAATACTATTTGCCAAACATAAAAATTTATATTCAATGAAAGGAAAGGCTCGGGGTTTTACACTTCATATCTTTTATCCTTCATCAATATACAAAACAACATAGTTTTGTTATAATGAAAATAACTTAGGCTTCGAGTTGAGGCTTGGGCTCAAAATTCATCGCCCAAATTCTAAATAAAGGTCTAAATCAAATTTGAAATCTAAAATTTAAAAAAAAACTTAAATCCAACCAAAGAATAATCAACTTGAATCCTTTCACCGTCTTTGATTCTAAGTTTTTAAAGGGTATTGATAAACATAATTTACAAGCTAAGATGTTCAATTTGAAAGCATATAATTTTGTTTTCTTTTTTTATGTCTTTCTCTCGTGTTGCCCTTTAAACTTGTCTCCAATTTTTGTGTAATAAAGAGTGTTCTAACAGATCTGTTTCTTTTACTAGCCAAGATTTTTCATGTCCCTAACATGAAAGTAAACGATTTTCAAGAGTCAACTCTTCCAGAAGCCCCACCGAAATCATGAATTCTAAATATTCATGCAACATAAATGTAAGTTCTATTGGCATCCATCTTAAATCTCATAGCAATGTTGTAAGTAAATACATATACATCTAATGAGGGTGTAGTTAGAAATTTTCGAATCAATCACAGTTAGTATATTTTATACTAAAAATTAATCTTTGTGAAGAAACTAGATGCTTGTAATTTTAAAAAATTTTACTATCCAAAATGTAATTTAAAAACAATACATCAATCTTCATATGGTGTTGTTAAACTAGAGATAATGGTTTTATAAATATTGAAGTATTTTAAATCTCTTCAAACTAGTAGATTTGCAATTTTGAGTGTCTCGTTGATATATTGAATGACTATAATTGTTTGATGCAATTATGCTTTAAGGTAATGCATAATGTTATGACAAATTAACTTGGTGAACATAATAAAAGGATAGGAAATCACATAACAACAATAAGTAAAGATATCAAGGACAAGAGATCATAAATCTATTTTATAATGATTGGATAAATAAACTTTGTATATATCTGCCCTCAACTTTAACTTCGGATTCTAATATACTTTTCTTTCAAGTAGATGAAAGACAGTAATTTTTTAAGGTGAAAAGGAAACATTAGCTTTCTTGAATTCTAAAAATAACCCCCAATTACTATCATACATATTTAGGATTTTGGTTGAATGCTTGTCATATATAATACATATAGGTAAGTTGATTAAGATAAATAATAATTTGGAGAATGTGTATTATAATGATCCATATAAAGCTTAAAAAATAGTTTGATTAAGATAAATAATGATGAGAAAACAAATGAGATAATTCAAGTGATATTTTAGTATGGTAAGTTGGAGTTATATTTAGAAGATACATATATTCCAATAGAGGAAGCAGAGAAAAATAAGGACAAGAAAGAGCTTGTCATTCAAGGTATAAGAATCAAAGGAAAAACTTTTATAGATCATTAGCTTTAAATATAAAGAGCTATGAATATTTGGTATCCCATATAAAATCAGTGGAATATTGTGTTATTATAAGAGTATGATTACATAAGTAACAAAGATAAGAAAATTAGTAGCATTGGTGAAGAAAATACTCTTGAGCTTATTGATTAAAAAATAATTATAATAAAGGGACTAATAAAAGATAGTTCACATAAAATATTAACTAATTATAAACGATAAAGTAATGGAGATCGTAAAGATTTATAATTAAATAATTCATTTTAAAACTTTAACTTATCGATAAGTGTGCTTTACTCACCAGATCATAAGTTTAAGGTCAAGTGTAGTAAGCTTTTGTTTCTTTTATTAATGCAAATCTCTTCCTTACCAAAAGAAAAGGAGAGTTGCAACTAACTAGATGTAATAATAAGAACAAAAAAGTAAACAAAAGGAGGAGATGAACTTGTTATAATAGATTAAAATAAAAAGTTTTGTTAACTGTGAAAAAATTATCTTTGATAAAGAAAGTGTTTATTTTAATAATAAATGACTCGAGTGATAAGAAATTTACATTTGATGAGGATGATAGAGTCAAATTTATACATAGATTAGTCTTGTTTAGGAATATGAAAATATCTAAAAGTGTTCTTGATGTCAGAGCCTTTACAAATTATATCTTTAGAATTGTATTAAAAATAAAAATATCTATTCCATATTGTATTAAATATTTAGTATAATAACAATTAAGAGATTTGGTTTTTTAGGACTACAAATAACGTATCGAAACTATTAGACCACATAACTTATTCAAATATGAATTGTTAAATTTAAACTAATAAGAATTTTCATTATCAAGGACTTTTCCTTGTTATACATTTTGTTGATTATTGTGAACTTAGAATATATAAATAAGAAGAAAAATGAGTGAAGTTAAAGTTTGCCATCATGATGAAAGTTGAACGTCAAACTAGAAGCACACCATACAATTATTGCAAGCCTCAACAAAAAGATTGAACAACCTAAATTCAAACACTATATATATAAGTATGTCCAACAAAAGATTGCAAGGTTGGTATCCTAATTTCCTAGTCCAAAGCCAATTATTGCTTTCCAAAACATGCAAAAAGAATATTGACTCTCACCAACCATAACAATTGATGATGCTCAATACAAAGTCTCCATAGAAAAAATAATCGGTTAATACTTGTTAAAACTCTTCAGAATAGTAGTGATAAAGAAGAAATATAAAATTAATGATATGTTGAAACTCGAAACTATAATATGAAATAAAAATCAAATATTTAATAGTCAAAATAAGATATTTTGTTGTACCAATGTCCTCTAAGGGGCACATTGGTAAACCAATATTCCCTAGTAGTCAACCAGTGTTAACGTGTAACAACCAATATATTTTGTGCATTGAATGCATATTGGTCGACCAATATGACCTAGCGGTCAACCAATGCATGAGAAATTGTCTTTATCATGACTATTTTTGTCTCTAATAGCTAGTAGGGGTCTTAAAACGTTATAAATATATGTTTTCTCATGTATTCTTGCATCAAAAGACAATTGGGTGGCTTGTAAACATATTTATGAGTGATTATTAAGTATTTGAGCATTCATTATCTCATGTTTAAGTAACTGAGCCTCTTTGGTATTACTAAAGGGGTCAAGTGAGATATCTTGAGTTGCAAAAGTCTATTAGAGTTTTGTCTATTGTACTTAAGGGTCTTTTAAGTGGCATTAAGGTTTCTCTTCACCTTTAAGGAAGATTGTATAAGGGTTCCTATTTGTCAAGAAATGATTATACAAAGGTTATCATTCACCTTAAAAGAAGAGTCATAGTAGAATTCCAAGAAGACTCTTATGAATGGACATAGGCAAAGGTTATATTTTTTGTTACACTTTTTACATTATTTCTTGAGTATTTGTTGAAATTTATTATTTTATATTACATATTCATCTTTTATAAATTGTGCTTATGAACAAACTAATTTCGTAAATATTTCTTTTCAAATTTGTCAACATGTTATACTCCCCCTCTTAGGTGCTATTAAGGGCCAAAAATGTAGTAAGGATAGGTCTATTTGGTTAATATTTCTAATGAATTTTAGAGTAAATATTATAATGGCATATTTAGGCATATCATTATCTAACCAAGAAGAACAAAATATTATTAGAGTACCCTTCTTTATTGGTAATGATTACTTATATTGGAAAACTAGTGTGAGATTTGTTTAAAAGTATAGACCTATGGAATATAGTTTCAAATAGCCCCTTTATACCTATGAAAATTGTAAATAACAAACAAATAATTAAACTAAAGGAAGAATGGGAACCTTAATATAAGATATTCTTATTTTATGTATTTGGAATAAATGAATTCAACAGAGTCTCAATGTGTGGAAATTTTTTTTGAAAATTTTCATACATTATAAATTATGCATGATAGAACAAATCAAGTTAAGGAAAGCAAAGTGAGCACGCTAACCCATCAATAAGAATTATTTCAAATGAAGTACTGATGAAAGCATTTTTAGTATGTAAACAAGATTTGTTGATATTATTAATGCTCTTAAAGGTCTTATAAAGACCTATATTAATGTTAAAACAGTATGAAAGTTTTTTAATCGTTTCTGATGACAAGGAAAACTATAGTAAAAACTATACAAAAAGCCAAGGATATGATAATACTACTATTGGAGGAGCTCATTGGACCTTTCCCCATATATGAATTGAAAATCTAAGAGATATAAGAAGAAACAATGATGTGAGCAGGAGTAAGGATCTCCATGGAGATGGCCTACGTGACTGGGGCAAGCTCGTCATTCTAGTTGGACCTATGTCTAGAGCTAGAACCGAGAGATTCAAGGAGGCTCTCTATGTGCATGTGGGCCAACTTATGGAGAGGATGAAGCTAGCCAAGCCTATTGGAGGAGAGCTAGTTAGATCACAGCCCAAATTGATCCACTTGTCTCAAATCCTTGGGCTAGATTCACTTGGAACTTGAAGACCATTTTGTTGGGCTATTCTTCATCATTTGAAGCTCAAGAGGAGGCACGCTTATGACCAGACTTGGCACCTCAATAAGACCAGACCTTTAAGCGCATGCTTATGATCTATTTTGGACTTTTTTATATTTTGGGCTTCCATGTATTTTAAGCCCAAGTCTTTTAGCATTAAGCCTAGGTATAAATACTTATGTTTTAGGGTTTTGGAAGAACTTTTGATCATTTTATTTCGTATGTGCCAACGGCCATATTGAGAGGAGAACTTAGGAATTGAACATCACTTATCAACTGAATCAGATTATGGCGTGATTTTGATCCTAAACAACTTTCTTGGTTTGTTCTTTACCTGTTATCTAGGTTACTCGAGACAAGTTCTTCGTGAGGTCTAGTAGGTAAATTTTAAACCCTGCGTATCAGATTTAATTTTGGTTAATTCGAATATACCATCTTCTTGTTTCCTTAAATCCGAACTTTTCCATCGTTCAATTCTGTGGAGCGCGTTAAACAATGCTTCCAAAAAAAGGAATTAGCATTCAAAGTCTCAAGGGAGGAATAAAGTGAAGAAAAGAAATCCAAAAGTGAAAGTGATGATGAAGGCCTCACATTTATCACTAGAAATTTCAAGATTTTTTAAAGAGAAAGAAATTCTCTAAAATAAAAGACTTCAAGGAAGGAAAACGCGATTCAAAATGTAAATCCTCTAATATTATTTATTTTGAATTTAGTTAGTCATATGATCATATATCCTTTATAAAAAATAATGACAACTATGAGAGAAAACAATAAGAAGGAGAAGAAGGATAAAAACAAGCAAAAAGGACTTAAAGCCTTAAAATAGGATGACATAAGCGAATCTAAAAATGTGCATTTGGAAGGAGAAATAACTTACAAATGCTTTTTGACCAAGGAAAATAATGCGTTAATATCCAACTCTAATTCGTGTGATAATGTGATTTGATATATGATAAAATAATAGAAAGATTAGAAGTCATGAGAAAAAAAGAAAAAAATATTTTCTAAGCCCAATATTTCAAAAACACTTAGATGTATGCATAAATGACAATGAAAAGATGAAAAGTGGATTGCCTAGCATTAAAACATCTAAAAATGTGATCATTGATGATAATCATACGTTACACGCATTAAAGCATAAAAATGAGACATTAGTAAAGAAGATCAGTGTTCTTAATGATGCATTAAATTCAATAAAGGGAGTAAAAGTCTAGAAAGCATCCTAGAAGCTTAAAAGAATTTCAATAATAGGGCATAATATTGGGTACATTTGTGGAAGTGTAGCCAACATCAATACTATATTTGTTAAGGGAGAACATATAGATAGTGAAGACCCTTAACCCAAAATAGCAAATGAATATGATATACCAATATCAAAACAAACAAATGCACTTAAAATTTACATTAGGCACCATCCTAAAATCAAGCCCCATGATTTCATATATAAATTTATACCTAGGTGGTGGGTTTATTACTTTTAAGGAAAGAATGGGCATAGCTTCTACGATAACATACAAACTTGCTCACGCCCTTTTAGGTCTTAAAGAAGTATATATCAAGCCTCCACTTATAGTAGACATCACAAATGGTAGTTTATTTTAGTACTCTAGGAGAACATTCAACACCTTAATATCTAACGGAAGTTACCCCATTATATCTTCACATATAAAAGTCCAAAAAACACGCTTAAGTATCAATATTATAAGGCTAACATTCATCATTTATAAATAATAAAATGTCATTTATAGTAAATATGGACATGTTAAGAGATTTTGTTTCCTAAATTAAAAAAAAAAAGTAAACCTTGAAAATTTTGGTTGAAAAGATGAAGGAGAGTAATAATAAAGGACCCAAGCTCATTTGGGTGCCTAAAACAAATTGAATGCCTTATTTTGTAAGTTTCTAAGAAAAAGAATAACAAATGGTATGTAATAGTGATGGTGGTCATAGAATTTAGCATTTTTCTAAAGAGTTTGTGCATTTATTTTAATGGACTCTTGTATCTAGGAGAAGTCTTGAAGAAGGTGATTTAGGTATATTTAAGGATTCAAAAAATGTCTTAGAAGAAAACAAGAATGCTCATCAAGGAAAATAAGAAGGATGAGAAGCTTTCAATGGATAGAAATTCAAGAAGAATCATCCTCTAAAATAAATCGTAAGTGATGTTCACCATAAGACAATTATTTAATCTCAATTTAGAAATATTTCTTTGAACCAAAGGCTATAAATGAATCCCTTAGTGATGAGAGAAATTTTATATGAAAGGTCTATTACAATGTCCTACTGGTCAATAAATATAGTGCATTTGTTGACCAATGTTGCTTCTAGGAAAGAAGAATTGAGTTTTAGAAAGTTTGTAACAAGAATGGATCATGGGTGCAGTCGACCACTCTTACACTAATCAACCAATAGCCTGAGGTGGTGAACCCGTCTCCACATTTTTAAGCTTTTCTTCTCACCTTTTCATCTATTCTTCATAACATTCCCCTTTTTGGTCCTAAACTCTCAAAATCTAGTCCTATGATTTTTAAACTTATTTTACGATTTAAACTTCATTTGCATTCTTAACTCCTTTTCGGATTAACATTAATTCCTCTAAAATTTTGGACTTTTATGATGTTTATAGTCTTGAAACTATTTTTATAAAATTACATTAATCATACAAACTATTTAAGAATCAATTTTGATTGTAACAAAATTGTCATTTTAGGATTTCAAATTTTAATATTTTATCCTATCATTACTTTTAAACTTTTAGGGCTTTCAACATTATACTCTTTTATGAAATTAATGGTTGGATGTTTCAATTAAGTATGCATTTTTAAAATTACAACTTCTACTCCAATCAAAACTTGATATTATTTTTGCTCCAATCGAACTTTTTTATTTAGGCATAATACCTAAATTGGGAATTTCCAATTTCTTTGTACTTTTCTCAATTTGGTTGTTTATAAATGCAATGAAGGGAATCTTGAATGAATTTTTTCCCAATTACAATTAATTGTTGGTACTTTGATAGCGTTTGAGTTTGTGGTATAATTAACTATTAAAATCTGGAAAAAAAATTTAACTTGATAAATTTTGTGACATTTATTATATTGATAAGAAGTAATATAAGAATAAGATGTGACCATAACTTAAGAAGATAGTTCAAGAAGATGATAAAGGAAAGTTGAAGTTTGCAACCTTTAAAGTGAAGATCAAGTCAAGAACAAAAGAAGACCAAGGCACATCAAGGTCATTCTATATTTCGTAATATTAATTATAATTTCATTTAGTCAATTTTATAATCTTAAAGGCTCATTATGTATAAATATTTCTTTTTCTTTTTGAAAAGTAAGTAATGAATTAATGCAAAAGGTGGAAATTAAAAAATGTATAAAGTTGCATCTCCTAAGAATGGAGCTCAAACTAATGAAGAAGGTACGTAGATGGATACATCCAACAACATCTTTTCCTAAATGTTTAATTGCATTTTAATAGCATTGGAGATGAGTAGATGATTGGTATTGATCATGATAGTCATCCTTAGTTTATGTCATAAATGGCTCCAACTATATTCTTTGAACTCTTCAGCCTTACCAAAAAATTTGGTATTTCTCATTCTCCAAATATAGTGCACCAATATAGCAAAACTATTTTTGAAGAAGCTCTGATCTTCTTTATTAGCCCATCTTAGTTTGCTAACTAAAGCCAATGCATTTATCCAGCTAAGATCCTTGTCATGCAATCCAAAGATATTAAGAAAAGCACTATATAGTTTTTTGGTTTGAGTACATTTGAAAAATATATGATTTAAGGTTTCAACTTCCTTAAAGCATAAAAGGGTAATTTGTATTCAAAATTTGGAACTTAATATTATCCCTGGTTCCCAATTTGTGTAAAGCAGCTAATCGTAAGATGAAAGAGTGAGTTGGAGCAATACATGACCCCCATATCAATCCATAAAGTTGAAACATGATTATAGATCCAAGCAACAATTCTTTGTATGATTGAGCTGTAAATTTGTGAGACTTGTGGAGCTCGAATTTAATCTCATCTTCTTGTGTTTGATTTGGGAGGTACAAAGGCCATTGCTCAATAACAGAATTGACTCTTCTGCACATATAGAACGACCATTGCCAACTGTTACGCCAGATCTTATCATTTTGTGTTCATGTTAAAGAACACAAAAAGATCAGATTTGGAATAACAATTGGCAATGTTCGTTATATATGTGAAGAGGAGTCAATTAAAGAATATAAAAAGATAAGATGTTTTTGTGTTCTTTAACATGAATACATTGGTATTTGTATACACTTAGTGATAATGTTGATAAGATTGGATCTTATCATATCTTAGAAAATACAAACATAATGATAAGTTAATGATCCTAATTAAAGTAATTACAAGAAAAAGATCAGATTAGGAGGAAGATGATTTTCTATTAAGGAGCTTGTGATGTAAATGTAGAAAAGCATTGGAACCTAAAGACTTTGCCAATATGTCAACAATTTGTCGAGATATAGGGACATGACATATGAAGAGAGATTTCTTTACTACTAAATCACGAACAAAATGAATGTTAATTTCAATATGTTTGGTACAAACATGAGAGACGAGAACTATAGTAAGGAATAATACAATAGCGGCTTAATGTTAGAGAAGCCAATTTCACCAAGTAAAGAGTTAATCTAACATAATTTAGCAATAGAGAGCAATCCTTTTGTATTTTACTTTAGTGCTAGATTTGCCAATAATAGGCTACTTTTTAAAGCTCCAAGAAATTAAAAATGATACAAGGAAAATGTAATAACTAGATGTAGATTAGCAATCTTTTGGAAATTAAGCCCAATAGAGTGTTAAGGAGGTGAGTTAGGTTAAGTGAAGACCATGGGATGGGGTAGATCGAAGATACCAAAGAATGCCTTTAACAACTATCCAATAGACATCAATGGGTTAATGTAAGAATTAGAAAAGTTTGTTAATTGCAAATTGTACGTTTGGTCTTGTAAGACAAAGGTATTGAAAGGCACCAATAATACTGCAATATTTAGTAAGGTCAAAACGAGGTAGACTATGATTTTTAGAAAGTAGTAGGAAAGGAGTAATGGCAGTGGAGATAGATTTGGAAGATTCAAGATAGGTGCGTAAAGAAGATTATGAGTATATTTACATAGGGTAAGAAGTAGAATGGTGGATGTAAATTTGGCTTCAACATGAAGGAAGTAGTGAATGGTGCCAAGATCTTTGATAGTAAAGCTAAAATGAAGTTTATGAAGGATTGTTTGAATTAATTGTTGTGAAGAGTCTGTCAGCAAGATATCATTCACATAAACAAGGAGAAAGATAGTATGTGTGTTCGTGGAGTGAATGAATAGGGAATTGTCAGCTTTCGATGAAGTAAATCTATGGTCGGTAATTCTATGATTTAATTTGTGAAACTAGGCTCTAAGGGCCTAGTTTAAACCATAAAATTCTTTATGAAGATAATATACATAATGAGGATGATGAGAATTAATGAATCCTGGTTGTTAATGCATAAAAATATCTTATTGTAAGTTCCCATATAGAAAGGTATTGTTAATATCAAGTTGATGAATTGTCCAATTTTTAGAGAAAGCAAGCGTAAGAATGAGGTGAATGGTAGTTAGTTTGACTACTAGACTGAAAGTGTCAGTATATTCAAGGCTAAGAGATTGGTGATAACCTTTGGCAACTAAGGAGCTTTATAGTGATCTAAGGAGTCATCAAGATTAAATTTGGTTCGAAGGTCCATATACAACTAATAATATTCGCACTTAAAGGAGGAGGAATAAGGGACTAAGTATTGTTGTGGTATAGAGCTTTGAACTCATCAAGTATCGGTTGCTAAAAATGAAAAAAAATTATTTATATGAGTAAAGGAAGTAGGGTTTAGATCAAGAGAGGAAGCAATAATGGTGTTGTAAGTAATGTGATCAGGAAAAGTTTTTATCTTTCAAGTGCGGTTTTGATTACGAGTAATCATTGAATGAGAGGATGATCAGGGTGGTTGAGTGATGGATGGCAAGAGGAGTAGGTGAATTAGAAGTAGTGGAAACTGGTGTAGGATTGGATTTTGGTGGAAATTGGAATTGTAGTGGTAAAGGTAAACAAGTGGTAGGAGAAGAAGGAGAGGCATGTAGGAGATTAGGGAATTGAGCTTAAAGAAATTTAACATGTTAAGAGATATAGATTTTTCTTGTGGAAGGGTTAAAATATCTATATCTTTTATAAATGGGAGCATATCCAAGAAACATATATGGAAAATATTTTGGTATAAGTTTATTTATTCTAGGTTAACTGAGAAAGGGGTAGTAGGTACATCCAAAAA
>JANITX010000010.1:13847655-13859487 GCA_027564395.1 Erythroxylum ulei | reverse complement strand
CAGCGGTTGGACACTCAGTAGCCTTCTCAATTGATTCCATCGTCGCTATGATAGACAGTCCATCTACTGCTGAAACAGTAGTATCGTCTACTAATTATTATTGTTCCAATTTTTATTAAGCTATTTTTATTATTTTATATGATTAAAAAAAAAATCTTACCCGTTTCAATTTTTATTAAATGCACTAGGCATTTTTACTGCGCATTTGCGCAGAGATAACCTGCTAGTACATGTATAACAACGATTACATGTTTTTATTTGATTTTATTATATTTGAAAAATAAATTTTCTATTTATTAAAATCATACTACTATAAGGGAGGCAACTTAAAGATCTCTACCCACAAGGTGTCTAACAATAAGGATAATAGTGGAAAGTCAAAGATCTTCATGAGTAGAGTAACAACTATTGAGGAAAAAATTACTACAATTCACCTTAAACAAAGGCAAGCAACAATTAGGATGGTATCAACAAGAATATAAAGATCACCCCAAATAAGGGTGACTGTAAGGAGAATTGAGAAACTTGAAGTTCTGTAACAACACACAATGCGCCTACAACCCATAAAGATCTAAGAGTCATAAATAATGTCACTGTTAGAATTAATGAGCAATATGAACAAAGGACAAAAGTTGCTAGTTATGCACAAAATATATAAAAAAAAAATCACAATAATATTTACTAAAACATCAGGTTTTTGCATAATAAATTGATAACATTTAGTGAATAGTAATTAATTAATTTTGTTTTCTTAACTCCATATCAGTAATGGCAAAATATATGGTAAAAGGTAATTTTGAATTAAATTTAGAAAATATTGGGAATGAAAGTGCTAAAGCACATAGTACACCAACTATTAGAAATCTAACTATTGGAAATAACGAGACTATTAAGAATATATTTATGATTTTATTAAAATTTACAATAATTTTCAAATGGATGGTGACCTTGTAGTTAATTAATTTGTTTTCTCACTTAAGAGAGAGTAATTTGTTATATCACTTAAAGAAAAACACCTTCTATTGACTTGAAAGTTTAGTTTGTTTATATTTAAGAATAATTTTGGCATAAATTATTGAATTGACTTTATAGGTATGAATAATTTAATAAATATAAAGCAATAAAAGATGAAATCATCACTGGGTACATTAAAATATTGAAAATTTTAAACTTTAGTAGCAAGGATTGATGTTCTAATTTTTTTAAAGTATGTGCACCAAATATGAATGATTTTAAACTTTAATTGCAAAGATCAACTTTCTAGTTTTTTTAATTTTGTGTATTTAAGATATATATTCACACATGATATTAAACATCAAATTTATTAATATCTATTATTAGTTCCCGATATGAAAAAGGACAAAGAAAAAAGAAAAAAAGAAGTATATAAAGTAGATAAAATATAATTACTAAGAAAAGGAAGGCATAATGATGCACATTTTCCAAATCAAAATAAGAGGTGATAACAACATTTCTTAGCATTAAACGAGTTAGAAGAAGTTAGCCATATGATAAAGAAAAATAATAACAATCCTTTCCAAAAGTGTGCAAACCAAAGATGTCATAAAACCTCCCAAGGAAAATATCATAAAGGTATAGGTAATTGTGTGCGATATAAAATCTTATCATTTTAAGATTTATACATAAGACAAAAATAAATAATGTGCAGTATAAAATCTTATCATTTTAAGATTTATACATGCGACAAAAATAAATAATGTGCGATATAAAATCTTATCATTTTGAAATTTATACATAAATTTAAGATACAAAAATTTATGGGACAAAAACAAATAATGATAGAAGAATTTTACAATTCAAATAGCTTTTATAAACTACAATAATTTTGTTAATGTTTAACTTTTAGAATTGTCTAGGAGTAAAATTGATATATATGTGTATATATATATGTATATATGTTAATTTATACTCAATTCTAAAGGTTATGGAGATGTGGTTGTTTTGTGATGTGTCCTTTGCTCAAAAACTTGTATCTTGATACTGTTTGAGTGAGTTTGAATCTATAATTACTTTCTCCCTCTCTTCATAAATCTTTTAGGGTAAGTTTTTCCCCCCGTCTTCTGCAATTTGTAGAGGGAAAAATCTCTCTTTGTATCCCTTCTTTCTAAAGAAAAAGAGAAGAAAGATAACAAGAGTGGAACACAGAGATTGAAAACAATAAGAGGCGAAGACGGAGACATAGTGATCCAGTAAAAGAAAAGGAATTAGGTAAGAGAAAGTTATTTGGCCAATGTTATATTAGAAGCTTTTTATAAGAAAATTGGTTCGATTCGACTTTTCAACCATGTTACTTCAACTCTGCAAGTCTTTAGTAACTTCAGTTGAATAAAGGAGTTTTGAGGATTTTTTGTAACGTTATATAACAAAATTTAAGATCTGGGAAGAACTGAAGAGATAGATGTAAGCATAGACGGAGCTCCTAAATATTGCAAGACATACATAGCAGTTGCTACAGCTGAAACTGTTGCCAAAGACCCTTATGTCTTTGGAGCTTTTTTGGTGTTTTCTTGTACACTGTCGGTTTTGAGAAAGCAATAAACCATAACAAACACCATTGATGGTAGGTAAATTAGCAAACCTGTGACGACAAGAGCACAAAGTGAAAGGACTGCCGTTAGAGCATGAGAACTCCCACAAGACAGCTTGCCAATCTTTATCTGGACGACGTGAACCAATGAAAGGGTAAGAAACAAGACGCCTGTGATCGATGCTAGTACTGCTACCATGAACATCAGGGCTCTCAAATACCTCAATATGGACCCTTTCCCCTCGAAATCAGCATTGGAGAAGACGTAAAGATAGGCTTTGATCGATTTGGCTACAAGGTTTGATAACAGAAAACATCCGAAGGAGACTACTTCGTAGACTACGAGCCTTTTTGCAACCGATGGGTCTGCGGCACATTCACTACGGGCTTCAAGAGGTTGTTGATTGCGAGAAGCAACGGACAGGCCCAAAAACACGGCGATTGTGAAGAGTGAGTTTACATTAACAAGGTTGTTCAGAGCTTTGTTATGAACTTCGTTTGCGTTAAATTCATCTTTTGAGACAGCTGCTATTAGTTTGTCAAGTCTGGCCAGAAGTGGATCTTGATTCTCTTGCATGGGTAAGTCTTTGATTAGGTACTGGTCTCTTGCTGGTTTCCTGAAGAAATTAAATAACAACAGAGAGCTAGTTTTTGTTGTCAAAAAATCAAATGACAATCTATCATGTTTTAATTAATTTCACCGGCATATGATGGCTTAATGTGTGTAAGGAATAAGGAGAACAGAGATATTACCCTTCCAGGACAGATTCTTTTTGCTGGTCCTGCTAACTTTGCAATACTTGGGTTTACTGGAAATAGGTTCTTGTATGTGGATATAATTTGCTGCCTGAAAGTACTTTATATACAAAACTCGGCTAACTAATCTTCTTTTGGCTTTATACATACATCATCGTCATCATCATAACACTCAGTCCGAAGTCTCGCAATGAAGCAGATTTAAAGAGGTCTGATAGTACGCTGCCTTACTCTTACATAGTAGAGAGGCCACTTCCGATAGACCCACATGCAGATATGGCAAGAAAATAGTGATGCAGGTTAAAAGAGTAAATAAGTAAAAATCTGGCACGCAAAATATCTAAGTAAATAAACTTACAATAAATACATAAGGATATAACTAATGGTGATCAGATCGGCTAGTACCTTACACCCTGCAAAGACCGGCTCTTCTCGTCGCTAATTGCGCTAGTAGTCTTCACTGAGCGACCCTGAGGATATGACAATCTTACAATTTTAGACAGCCATCGCGGGAATCTTTCCCCACTACACCTGACCTGAAAAACCAAGTTGAATGGCTCGAAAGCCTTGACCAAAACTTACAGCTCACAAAGACATAAAAGACAATGGGTTGGACGTCCTATGCGGTAAGTATGAGGTGCGAGGACTTTAAAGGAGGTCGTTTACCCTTATCTTATCATGTCAGACTTTCCTAATTCTAGCCACTGCTTCGGTGAGGGCCAACTCTGACATATCTTTCTTGATCACTTCCCTCTAGTTCTTGTAAGGCCTCTCTTTTCTCCTCTTGTAGTCACTAAGGTTTATTTTCTCACAACGTCGTACTGGAGCATCAGAGAGCATCCTGCGCACATGCCCAAACCACCTAAGCCTTGTCTCTCTCAACTTGTCAGCAATACTAGCCACCTGTAGTTTGTCTCTCACTACACGATTCCGTACCTTATCTCTTTTGGTAATGTCACATATCCACCTAAGCATACGCATTTATGCTACCAACAACTGTCACATATGTCTATATTTAGTAGACCAATACTCTGCCCCATATAATATGATTGGCCGAATCACCATTTTATAGAACTTCCATTTGAGTTTTAAAAGGACCTTTTTATCACATGAAACACCTAATGCACTCCGCTATTTGACCAACCCAGATATAATACGATGTAATATATCGTTATCGATATTACCATCTCTCTGAATAATGGATCCGAGGTATTTAAAACTCGATTTATATGGTATGATGTCAGTACCAATTGCTACCGCTGCCTCTTGTACTATTTGGCTACATGAAAAGTTGCATTCTAAATACTCCGTCTTAGACCTGCTCATTCTAAAACTTTTCGATTCTAACGCTTCTCTCCAACGTTCTAACTTGGCATTGACCCCCTCCTTAGTCTCATCCACCAGGACAATATCGTCAGCAAATAACATACACCAAGATATCTCTCCTTGAATATGCTTGGTAAGTTCATTTAACACTAATGTGAACAAAAAAGGCTTAAAGCCGAGCCTTGGTGTAGTCAACACCAATAGAGAATGCTTCCGTGTCGCCTCTTATCGTCCTTACATTAGTCAATGCTCCTTCATACATATCCCTAATTACTCTAATATAAGTTGTAGGAATGTCCTTTGCCTCTAAACACCTCCATATGAGTTCTATAGGAACCCTGTCATACGCCTTCTCCAAATCTACCAAAACTATATGCAAATCTCATTTTCGTTCCCTGTAGCATTCCATTAGTCTCCGGAATAGATGTATTACTTCTGTCGTGAACCTACCAGGCATAAATCTGAATAGGTTGGCCAATATAGAAACAGCTCTTCGGATTCTCTTTTCAATTACCTTCTCCCACAGTTTCATGGTATGACTTAGTAATTTGATGTCTCGATAGTTGTGACATTGTTGAATGTTTCCTTTAGCCTTGTATAAGGGAATTAACCTACTCAATCTCTATTCATCCGACATCTTGGCTGACGCGAGGATCACATTAAAGAGCTGAACTAACCACTCGATACCTACAATTCCTATTCGCTTCCATACCTCTATAGGGATCTCATCCGGCCTACGACCCTTCCACTTCCCACAACCACAATCGTCTATTGTTGAAGTTAACGCAGCCTGTATGATCTTTAAAAAATCTTATTATGATAGGAACTTGAATAGACTTAAGAATATATAAAGCCAAAAGAAGATTAGTTAGCCATAATTACTTCAACGACCACAATCGACTATTGCTAAAGTTGAAGACAGCCTGCCTAGTGTTTTAAATATGATAGGACCTTTCATAGACTTTGGGTTGAAGACTTATACTGGAACAAGTAGTAAGTGATATATAGTGTTTTCCTGTGTGTATTGTAACTTTTTTCTATTGCATCATTACTTGTAGTTGCCCACCAAAAAGAAAAAAGATGCAAATTATAATACAGTGTTAGTTCAGCATTTGAAAATAGTTTACGTCATAGTCGTCAAGTATTGTTATCCTGTTAAGAAAGAATTTTAATTTGCACAATTCCTACATAGTTAAACATCTCATACCTCGTGTAATTTTTCTTTTCACCTTTTCCGTTTTATTTCTTATTCTCATCTACTACAAAATTTTATGTTTATCAAGTTTACTTTCATTTTTTAGTTTGATAAATATTTATGGGACATTTTTCATTTTATTATTACTCGTATTTAATTATTTTAAGTATAGAAGTTTTGGACAATCAAATGATTGTGTGGAAATTAATAAAAACTAGGATAGGATATGAATGATATGGTAAAGTTGCATTTAACCTTATCAACAATAGTTGAAGAAGTTAAGTAGAAAAATCAAACAATTACTACCTTTTTTTAATCTGGTTGAAAGAATATTACAGTAACTCTTATAGCAAAATTTAATGGAGAGTATAATGACGTCTGGTTGAAGAACAAAGATAATAGATTGAGGACAAGATTAAATAATTTCAAGAGTTTACTTACAGACACTAGATCGAAGTAGTTATATTGATGAAGCTTGTGTACAAATAAATGTTAGAAAATCTATTTAGGATAAAATATCGTTTTGTTTTTCATATACACTATTATTTTTTCTAATGTACAATTTTTATCATTATAAGAACATATAAAAACTCACATATGCAAGAAAAATGATTTAAGGTACTCTCAAATTTGTGTCACTTTTTTGGAGAAACTACGACAACTAGTTTGCACTCTTATCCATTAACTAAACATTCATCAAGCGAAGTATAAGAGGAATATAAAATTAAAGTTGATGAAGTTTCTTCTTTCACTAAAAAAGAAGCCTAAGTTGCAAGTTCTCCTTAAAAGAAAAATAAATTTACTAAAAAATTAAAAAGGACCCATATATAGCATTCTAAAACATTTCTTGGTCACAATTGGTAAAAAGTTGAAGTGAAAGAATAGTTTATTTTAAAAAATGATGGCAGCATTGTCCATTAGAGATAATGAAATTGAGTTCATTAATTAATCAAGAGATTAATACAATGAAGAAATATTTTATTTCCCTACAAGCTTTATGTGATGAGGGTATACAATATAAAAAATTAATTACACAAAACTTTTTGCTTGATTTTAACTTGAAAGACTCATAAAAAGAAAATAATATTTTTGTAAATAATATAATAATTGAGGATTAACTTTTTTTTTTGAAATTTTAAGAAATATATTAGCTATAATCAGAATATCTACAATGTACAAAATCTAACACACCCTTAAGGCAGACAAAAAGAGGAGGCAAACAACCCCACTGTCTCTAATCACAAAACAGCCCAAGCAAAACACAAAAACTATAAATACCAGCGTCTCCTCAAGACTAGGCACAAAGAGTCCTGTTTACCATGCACTAAGATGGCCTCCCGTATCAAATTGACGATATAGTCCGCCAACGCATACTTACTCTTTTCCACTTGCTTATAAATGCGAGCGTTCCGCTCCCTCCACACTTGGTAGATCACCATTTGAAACGAGGCTTTAATAAGGAAACCATCAAGCCTTCCATGTTGCGATTTATGGATCACTTCCTCTAGCACATCATTCCATTCATAAATCGAATCAAGAGTGCCTAGCAAATGCAAAATACGACTCCAAACCACTTTGGTATACACACATTCAAAGAATAGGTGGTTCCTACTTTCATTAACAAGCTTGCACAACACACAAAGGGGATCAAAAGTACCAAACCACCTATCTTTAGTTCTCAGTCTATTTTTAACAGCTAGCCACAAGAAGAAGGAGGCTTTCGGGAACAACACCTGACTCCACACCAGATCAGCCCATGGTACCGTGGTACCCATCGCTCTCCCTAGGCCACGAGCGGAAGATGTAGTGAAGGTACCATTGGGGGAGGCTGTCCAATGCACCTCATTTGCAGTATGGCACAAGCTAATGCGGGCCGTATAGGTGGCAATATGGTGGCCGAATCTACACCTAAACAAGCGGTCACCTTCACGGACAACCCAAGCAAGAGATGCCATCTTAGGGATACGGCTCCGAACCCCCATTAACAAAAATTAAACTAACTTCTAGTCATTACCCTTAAAATGAATAAGCCAGTTATCTTCTTCAACCCTCATCTTCTTGTACCCTTATCTTCTTGTACCCTCATCTTCTTCTTTTTAAGGAAACATTATAAAAGTAGCAAGTAAAGAAGATATAATCAAATTAGGGTAAAAGGTAAGGAAGAAACACCACCAATACCACCTTTTTTTCTTCCTCATAATCATTTTTTATAACTTCCACCTTAACTTCAGTTTGTTACATGCTATCACAATTGTAATATATTGTGAAACCATATCACCCTATAATCATAAATTGTGGGCTAATGAAGCAAACCACTAGTGTTATGCTTTAATTCCAATAGAATACATCTTGTTAAGTAGGAAAATACAAATACTAGAAATAAAATATAAATGATGGTGTGTATGAAGGAAAAGGAACTCACTTGATTCGAGGAGGCATAAAAGAATGAATGGAGATAAAAATAAGGATGAAGATGCATTACAATAGAAGGAACTTTTTTTCGTTGCTAAAAATCCTTCATTTGTCATTGATAATATTTAACGACAATATTAAATCGTTGCCTAAATCGTCGCAAAATCCTGGTAGAAAAATACTATAAGCAACATTTTTCACAAATTTTCGCTAATTATTTTTTGTTTTGAGTTACATACATAGCGAAAAGGGAGTCACGATGACACGAAAAATCGTCACCAATGATATTTTCGTACGCTTAGTTCTTGTAGTTAAATGTTATTAGCTACGTTACTGTTAACGTAACTAATAACATTTACACTGCGGATGGTTACTGTCTCCCGTATCTAGAGACGGAATGAAACAAAAATTTGGAGACAAAACAGAACAAAAATGGAAACAGTGAGGTGTTTAGTTGTAATGGATAAAACAGAGAAAACTATCTCCGTCTCGAGGACAGAAATGTGTTTGGTTGCAGTTGAAAGAACATCAAAACAGTATCAATGACTAAATTACCCCTGCAGTATAAAAAGATGGATTTTATGTAATTCATAGATTATTTGAAAATAAATGATTTGTATTAGTAAAAAAGTTAACAAATAATAATAATAATAACAATAACAATAAGAAATTAATATCAAATAATAATAAGAAAATGAATTATATATAATAACGATAATAAAAAATAAAAAAGTAATTATGTATAATAATAATAATAATAATAATAATAATAATAATAATAAAGTAGAAAATTGATTACATTAATTAATAATAATTATGACTTATTCCTTTCTTATTGTATGTTTATATTTTCAAACCAAACATTGGATAAGAAATAAAATGAGAGACTTAAATATTTCATTAATAAAATGAGAAACCAAAAACTTACATGAAATGAGTTATTGAATCAAAAAAATCCTACGAATTAGAAATTCCAATACATTAATAATTTGTTAAGCATTCATAGAATTAATTACATAATAGGTTCAAGATACATTAAAAAAAAATCTAAGCATTCATGGAATTAATTACATAATTGGTTAAAGATACATTAAAGCCTTATATTTTATTAATAAAATCCTTAACAATAATACCCAAAATGTCTCCAACGGTAATGAGTAAAAATGCTTGACTTCATGCCATTTTTGTCTTCAAAGTTACAACTTCATTGACTTGTTCATTTGTTGGAAGTGGAAATTGATTCGGCATTGATGAGAGTTCATTGGCAATAGGAATAATTTCTTCATTGCGACGAGTCCGCTTATATGGGTCCATGACATAAGCACTCTGTGCTTCAACTAAAGTCTGATACTCCTTGAATCTAGCATTAGGAAACCCTTCTGTTGCCAATTTAACATCATTCCAATTTGTAAAAATACCTACTTGACGTCCAACAATGACCACATAGAAGTTGTGTCTGCCTATAGTTAAGTACCTGAAAATAAATCATATTATCATTATTCATGCACGTACAGAAATGACAAATATTAAGAAGTTAATAAACTAACCATTCATCATTAAGTATATATACTAAGGACGAGTTGGGATGGACGACCAAGCAATCCATCCCACTCGTCCATTTAATCTAACGGCTAATATTTATTTCTCATCTCTCTTATATATCTCACACACCGACACTCTCAAATGTTCTCCCTTTTCACCAGAAATAGGTTTATGAATCCAAGGCGTTCCATAAAGAAAATCCGATGGAAGTGAGGCCAATGGGGTGTTTCACTGTTTCCACTGTGATCGTGGATTTGGTAGAGCGCCAAAGTTCTTGACACAAGGGGGTTTTGAGTTTTGCAGAAATATCTTTCCCGGTACGTATTCTGATTCTCTCCAGATCTGCTCTCTCCGTGCTCGGATCTTCACACACGGTACATTTCTGCTCTCTGATTCTCTCTTCCTTATCTCAATTCCTCAATTTTTAGCTCTTCTTTTGCTTCAATCTGGCTCCGTTGCTTGTGTAAAGAATGATTCGAGAGCTTAATGATTGATGTCTGAAATATTTAGCTCTTTCTTTCTCTTGTAGTTTCTGGGTTTTGATCGAGTTTCAGTGGGTATCGACAGATCTGCTCTCTCCATGTGGTTATTTGCTTTATCTCTTTCTGTTCCACTTTATCGTCAGATTTTTTGTGTTTTCTTGCTTAAGTTTCCATCATCTGTTCTTTGTTTTCACTTTCTACATTTTGTCTTAACTAAGAAATATATTATTTTATTTTGAAGCACTAATATCACGTAGGACAAACCTCACGAAAACATGCAGGAGATGTGAGTGTAGGTTTCTTCAACTTTATGTCTTTTTTATCTGTTAACCTTAGTTAAATTTAATATAATACCACGCTTGTGCTCACAAGGTAAAGTCGAAAAAAGGGGAAATATTAAATAAAAAAACGTAAAAAGAGAATATAAAATGGTTAATTAGATTAAATTCTGTTGCTTTTTTTGTGCCTATATGAAAGCGGCCAGGAGTGCAGAACATGTTCAAGATCCAAACCTTTTTATTAATTACTGATCCAGTAATGTTGTTTTGGATTTGTTTTCTTGCAGAAGTTAAAATGATTTCAAGCACTGCTGCTGGAAGTAGTAGCCTGAACTCTAGGTTGAACATCTACAGTGTGCAAAGTTGGAGACAACCTGCACGGATTTCCAATGTGATGCTTAGTGGACCATTGCATAAAGAATTTACATGGTATTTGATGAAGATATTGTTTTCCTACTTATTTGTGGATGGAAGTCGATTGAGTTGTGATGTAATTACCATTAATGTCTTTGCACAAACTTGAAAAACCAGTCCACCAAATACTTTGATTTTTTCTGTCATTGGAAGTGGAGTCGCTGGTCTTCGTTATGCAGTTGAAGTTGCAAAACATAGAACTGTTGCAGTGATCACTAAAGCTGAGCCACATGAGAGCAATACAAACTATGCCCAAGGGGGTGTTAGTGTTGTGTTGTGTCCTTCAGACTCTGTGGAGAGTCACATGCATGATACAATTGTTGCTGGGGCATATCTATGTGACAAGGAGACTGTCAAAGTAAGATTTAGAAGTAATAATTTTGCATCGTTGTGTCACTGCTGACTGTATTTTACTTCAAAATTTTCAACAAATAAATGCGAAGTTTTTTTTTTCTGAATCTAGAAGCAAGAATGTGCAAATGTACTTGCTTTTTTGAAGAAAAATTGCTCCAGGTAATTCATCCTGCCATACTTTTTAACTATACTTTTCTCGTTATTCTAGTGAATCTGTTATCAGTATATACACCTGTAAAACTGCTTTGTTTTGGCTATTGTTTATTTTTTTAACATCTCTATATTTCTAAACAAATGTTAGATTAAGGCTAAGCTGAGTTATCTTAGTACTTTATATTTGGCATTAGAGACTTAAAGCAGAACTGTGTCTATCAGGATATGTGACTACAGAGTCCAGTACAGTCACTCGGAGTCTTTCTTATGATGTATGGTTAATCAAATTTTAGCAGTTTTCTTGTTAATGTCAATGGTGGATAAACTCATTTATGATATTACCTGTACCATACTTGATACTAATGAACCCTT
>JANITX010000010.1:13628907-13643582 GCA_027564395.1 Erythroxylum ulei | reverse complement strand
ACATAACCTTATACCCAACAACTCAAACTATAGGTTTCATGAAATCAAGACATCATAACTCATATTTAATGAACAATGACTTCCAATTAATGCATCTAACTACCAAGTCATTAAATTCATAATCAAAGCATAAAACATCATCTTACCTCATCAAGCTCTTAACTCTTCAATTCTCCAACTACTCTCCTTTCTTTGACTCTCATGCATGGTTATCATCATGAAAAGAAGGTAGCTTGGATGCATGTAAGGAAGAAGAACACTTAAGGTTGGAGTACCAATTACACCAAAGCAAATTGAGAGAAAATCGATGAAGAGGTAAAAGAGGGAGGTTTTCGGATGGATGAGGGACTTAAGCTATAAAACTTGACTTTTCATTCCTTCACTATGAAGTTGCCGAAATCAATGGGTTCAAAGGGTGAGAATAAAACAAAACTAATAAATGGTAGGACACTTGGCATTTTGAAGAAAAAGACAAAAGAAGGAAAAGACAAAGGATTTCATAACATTAAACCCTAATGAAAAATTGACCCATTCAATTCCAATGGCCCTAATTTCAAATCCAAAATAATATACCCAATATTGTAGGGCCATTGGACAACAATTTTCGATACCGAAAATCAACCGGTTCGCCACTTGGCGATTTTTTCGGTCCGGGAATTTTCTCCGGAAAAGTCCAGAAAAATTCCTAAAATTCCCTTAAAATATAAAACACACAAAAACTCACTCCAATAAATTTTTCAAACACAATTTCCACATTATTCACAATAAAATTCCGTTTAGGCCCAAATACCGGGAATGTTATGTATGCATGTACAGATATTTTTCATGTGCAAAATTCTACTGTTCACAAATACCAGTTACATGAACAATCCTGATTAGTCCCACTCACTCTCATCCTTTGCAAAATTACTATTCTACCCTTCCCGTCGGGGTGGGATGTTACAGTTTGGTTTCAGGAATTACATGCACTTGAGGCATTCGCGAAGCACGAACGACGAACCCTTGGTTGAATTCAATCCTGAAATTGAACGAACGTGCAGGAGGAACAACGCCCAAAGGAGAAGAGAAATGGCCAACAACAATCAATTCCTGGAATTGCATGAAGAGCTTGAGTTAGGAAATGAGCAGTTTAATGGGGGAAATCAAGCTGAACCGGTTGTTGTCAATCCCGCTGTGAGGAGGATTAGGGATTACCAAATGCCTTTCATTGCAGGGAATCCGTCGTGTATTAGGTTGACTACTGCTGCGCGGAACTATGAGTTGAAGCAAATCTACTTGTCTATGTTGCCACAATTTAATGGGATGCCTAATGAAGATGCGTTGGCATTTATGAGGGATTTCTATGCAACAGTCCAAACACTTCCATTATATGGATTGACGGAGGATGAATTGAGGTTAAGGTGTTTTCCTTATTGTATGAAGGGGTTGGCTAGGAATTGGTTGCTGAGTTTACAAGTGGATTCCATTGATACTTGGGAGAAGGTAATGGAGACCTTTATGATGAAATGGTACCCAGCCCACAAGACTCTTGAACTCCAAAAAATGATACATTGGTTTTCACAGAAAGATGGAGAAAAGTTTCATGAGGCTTGGGAACGATTTAATGATCTCCTCAACCAATGCCCTCACCATGGATTTGATATGTATTCGTTGACTCAGTTTTTCTATTATGGGCTGTCTGACCATAACCAAACTTTGGTGGATTTAAATGCTGGGGGTAATATAAGTGATTTGAGTTCTCAAGAGTTATGGAATATCTTCAAAAAGGTTGTTGAGAACTCACATTGTAAGGTAACCCGAAGCAAGGCAGTAACTTTGAATGAAGTAGGGTCCAAGTCGGATATGGCATATCAAGTTGCGGAAATCAATAAGAAGCTGAATGTGCTGATGAATGAAAATAAGTCAAGTCGCGACCCGTGCACTCTATGTGGGAGGTTTGGGCACTCCGCAGCGGGATGTATGAATATCGAGACCGCATTGACTGAAGAAGAGGTGAGTTATGTGAATAATGGTAGGCAGGGTCAGAGGTTAGACCCCTTTTCGAACACTTACAATGAAGGATGGAAGTTCCATCCGAATTTCTCATGGAAGAATCAAGGGGCAGCAAAACCGATGGGGCCACCAGGGTTCCCGCCACCAACCAAGCAACAGTTCTCGGGCCCATCATCTTCTGCTCCACAACAATTCTCGTCTCCATGGGAGAAAAAGGTAGACCGGCTGGAAGACATGTTCACTCAGCTTATGGGCAAAATGGATCAGAGTACTCAGGCCAGTTCGCAAGCAATGAGTAGAATGGAGCAGAATATTCAATCAAATCAAGCTGCCATTAGAAATCTGGAAGTGCAAATTAATCAAGTGGCAAGAGAGGTCAGTGAAAGAGGAAAGGAAAGCTGCCTAGTAACACTCAAGTGAACCCAAAACAAGATTGTATGGCAGTGGTTTTGAGAAGTGGTACGACGATAGAAGGTGTAGTCCCGAAGAAAAAGGGGGTTCCCGAGATCGAAGAAGAAAAGACAGATGAAGGAGGGGAACATACGGAAGCACCGCAAAAGAATGAACCGCCATCGGGGTCGGACCTTACCTTTTTACCACCCATCCCTTATCCCCAAAGAGTAAGGAAGAGGACGGACGAATCTAAGTTCCAGAAATTTCTTGACCTATTTAAGAAGATTCACATTAATATCCCTCTTACGGAAGCACTAGCGGAGATGCCTGCATACACCAAGTTTTTAAAGGAGATCATCTCCAATAAAAAGAAGTTGGACAATTTCGCTACAGTGGCTCTAGCCGAAGAGTGTAGTTCTATTCTACAAAATAAACTACCTCCCAAGTTAAAAGATCCAGGGAGTTTCACTATACCTTGTCATTTTGGAGATTCTCACATTTTTCAATGTCTATGTGACCTTGGTGCAAGCATCAATCTTATTCCTTTGTCTTTGTATAATAGGTTGGGAATTGGTGAACTCAAGCCAACCACAATTTCGCTGCAGCTTGCCGACAGATCAATTCGATATCCTATTGGGATAGTTGAGGACTTATTGGCAAAAGTTGGTAAGCTTATAATTCATGCTGATTTTGTTGTGCTTGAAATGGAGTTTGATTTGCAGGTTCCCATAATTTTGGGAAGACCTTTCTTAGCCACAGGAGAAGCTTTAATTGATGTAACGGAAGGTAAGTTAACTCTGCGAGTAGGTGATGAGAAAGAGGAGTTTAATATTTTCAAAGTAATAAAGGGTCCCTCTTTTGATGAAGTGACTTACCGAATTGATGTAGTTGATTCCCTTGTGAATGAATCTGTTCCTCAATTACTAAGTGAGGATGTGTTGGAAATGTGCTTAACCTTGGAATGAAACCGATGGAAGTAGATGATGAATTAGCGGAATGCGTTTATAGGTTGTAGGGTAATGGCTTTAGGCATAGACCTCAAATTGAAGAACTAGGCCCTCTAAAACCTAAACTCTTGCCTTCCACTCTCAGCCCACCAAAACTCGAACTCAAACAACTTCCAACCTATTTGAGATATGCATTCTTAGGAGAAGAGAACACTTTTCCAGTCATTATCTCTGCTTCCTTGTACTCTTCTTAAGAGGAGAGACTGTTAAGAATTTTGCAGGAACACAAATTGGCTATTGCGTGGAGTATTGTTGACATAAAGGGGATTAATCCTTCTATTTGTGTTCACAGGATTTTGATGGAGGAGGATCATAAACCTAGGGTGGAAAGTCAACGGAGACTCAATCCTAACATGAAGGAGGTTGTGCGAGCCGAGGTTCTTAAACTACTCGATGCAGGGATCATTTATGCTATTTCTGATAGTCCTTGGACAAGTCCAGTACAGGTAGTACGCAAGAAGGGTGGTATCACTGTTGTTCCAAATGAGAGGAATGAAATGATTTCTACTAGGGTTGTGACGGGATGGAGAGTCTGTATAGATTATAGGAAGGTGAATGCAGCCACTAGGAAGGATCACTTCCCTCTTCCCTTTATTGATCAAATGCTAGAGAGATTAGCGGGGCATGAGTATTATTGCTTTTTAGATGGTTATTCTGGCTATAACCAAATCCCAATTGCCCCGGAGGATCAAGAGAAAACCACATTCACATGCCCCTATGGTACATTTGCCTACCGTAGGATGCCCTTTGGATTATGCAATGCTCCTGCCACTTTCCAACGCTGCATGATGGCAATATTCTCCGACATGGTGGAAAACATCATTGAGGTATTTATGGACGATTTCTCTATTTTTGGGTCATCATTTGACGCGTGTCTGTTCAATCTAGAGCAGGTTCTGCAGAGATGTGAGGAGACCAATCTGGTGCTCAATTGGGAAAAGTGTCATTTTATGGTACAAGAAGGAATCGTCCTTGGCCACAAGATCTCCAACAATGGGATTGAAGTAGACCTGGCCAAAATTGAAGTTATCAACAAATTGCCACCTCCTACTTCAGTTAGGGCAATACGGAGCTTTCTAGGGCATGTCGGGTTCTATCGCCGGTTCATAAAGGATTTTTCAAAAATCTCTAGACCACTATGTGCTCTTTTGCAAAAAGATACACCGTTTGAGTTTACTGATGAGTGCCTTGTTGCTTTTAACAGGTTGAAGAAGGAACTGATGTCAGCTCCTATAATGACCGCACCGGATTGGAACCTCCTGTTCGAATTAATGTGCGATGCTAGCGACGTTGCACCCGAAGCTGCTTTGGGGCAACGACAGGATAAGAAATTACATGTCATTTATTATGCTAGCAAGATCCTTAACGATGCTCAACTTAACTATGCAACCACTGAAAAAGAATTGCTAGTAGTAGTTTATGCTTTTTACAAATTTAGATCTTACCTAGTCGGCTCTAAAGTTGTTGTTTACACGGACCATTATACTCTTAAATACCTGCTCACAAAGAAGGATGCAAAACTGAGATTAATCAGATGGGTTTTACTTTTGTAGGAATTTGACTTAGAAATTAGAGACAAAAAGGGGTCAGAGAATGTAGTGGCCGACCATTTGTCGAGGCCGGAACGGGAGGGCAAGTGCGTGGAAGAACAAATCAACGAAGCATTTCCCGATGAGAATTTATGGTCGTTAAAGGACAATCTCCTGTGGTTTGCGGACTATGTCAATTTCCTGGTTTCCAACATTGTACCTTCGAACTATTCGTACCATCATCGAAAGAAATTCTTAGCCGAAGTAAGACACTACTTTTGTGTACCTGAGGAAGAAATGAGATCAGTCCTACATCACTATCATGCCTCCCTGTGTGGAGGACACCACGGGGCTAACAAAACAGCAGCGAAGGTTTTACAATCTGGACTCTACTGGCCCACCCTTTTCAAGGATGCTAGGACCTTTGTCATGACATACGATAAGTGCCAAAGAACGGGCACAATCAGTAGGAAGCATGAGATGCCTCAATCGGGAATTTTGGAGGTAGAGCTTTTTGATGTGTGGGGTCTGGATTTTATGGGACCGTTTCCAAAGTCATTTGGAAATGAATATATCCTTGTGGCTGTGGACTACGTATCAAAATGGGTGGAAGCTGTAGCATTGTCGAACAATACCGGGACTAGCGTAGTCAAATTCGTCAAGAAACACATATTCACTCGGTTTGGTGTCCCAAGGGCAATAATAAGCGATAATGGGGTGCACTTTCAAAATCACCAATTTAAGTCCCTACTATCGAAATACGGTTGTCACTTCAGGTTTGGGACCACATACCACCCCCAAACCAGTGGGCAAGTTGAGGTTTCTAACCGGGAAATCAAGCAAATTCTAGAAAAGACGGTTAATACCTCAAGGAAGGATTGGGCAGTGAAACTCGATGACGCTCTATGGGCTTACAGAACTGCTTATAAAACCCCCCTAGGGATGTCACCCTACAGACTCGTCTTTGGGAAATCCTGTCATCTTCTGATTGAAATTGAACATAAAGCATTGTGGGCCATCCGAAAGCTAAATTTTGATATCAAGGAAGCAGGGCAGAAAAGATTATTGGAACTAAACGAGATGGATGAATTCCGCCTTGATACTTTTGAGAACGCTTGGATTTATAAGGAAAGAACCAAAGCTTTTCATGACAAGCGTATACTGTGGAGAGAATTCAAACCCGGCTAAAAGGTGTTGTTGTTCAACTCTAGGCTCAAACTTTTTTCGGGAAAATTGAGATCAAGATGGTCGGGGCCATTTGTAATCACAAAGACATATCTCCATGGAGCAGTAGAAATCAAGAGAGAGGACCAAGAGCCCTTTGTAATAAATGGCCAAAGATTAAAGCACTATTTTGAGGGAGAAACGGTGGGATGCATCCTCACCGTTACATTTCAAGGTTGATGATCAAGTGGTCGAGTCCAACTGGGGACATCAAATTCAGCGCTTGTTGGGAGGCAACTCAACATTTCTAACTTTCCTTTCTGTTGCATCTTTTTGTTTGTGTTGTGTTCTTAATCATCTGGTGGTTTGACCATTTTTTATACTAAATTCTTTTTGTATGTTGAAAGATGAGCTTTCTCGGGCATTCTCAAGTGGTATGAAAGAGAGAGGGGTTGGAACAGTCAAAAATTTCGAGGTGAGATTCAATTTAACCAGGGACAAGCAGGTACGTGACTTTGAACTTCCATCTACTGCTTTTGCCCCACTATGCATATAATCTTAGGTAGTCTCATAAGAGAGTGGAAAAATGAAGAACAAGTGAGGTCGATTCTGAAAAAAATGTGAATGTCTGTTTAACGGACATCAATAGCCCTCTTTACACAATTTCACCCGTAAAGGTCCGTTAAACGAATCTGTGTGTCCGTTTAATGGGCACGAGTTCTTTAGAGGGACAGAATAACCCTTAAAGGTCCGTTAAACGGACCTGTGTGTCCGTTTAACGGACATGAGTTTCTCAAACAGGCAACTTCACCCATATCTGTCTGTTAAACGGACACACGTGTCCGTTTAACGGACATAGCCTGTTTTAAAATTTCCAAAACCCTATTTCCCTCCCGCATTTTTTCTTTCTCCCTCGTTTCCTCTGGATGCCGACGGCATCTTCACCCTCTACCCCTACCTCCGAACACCATAAACTCTCCTTCCCTCTTATTTTCGTGCCCCACCCTCTTACCCTTTTCCCTCCTCGCTTATACCTCACTCTCAGCTCTAGGCGCAGTTGAGTAGCAACGAGCGCAGCATTGCGAGAATCATGGAGAAACAGGGCAGCTCTTTAAGCCTTTCTTGCTCAATCGACACCTTCTTAAAGCCAGGCCCCTAGGCTCTCGATTTGGTAAGGGAGAGTATCAGAATTATGGTTCCTGATTTCTTTGTGCTTTGCCTTTAAATTGTGAGTATTGATCAGAAAAGAAATGGGAAGAGTGCGTAGTGTGAACATGAATGGTGGACAGTGACTTTGCATGATCGTAGTTGGTGAATTGTGGTGGGTGATACTGGTTAGCTTGGGAAATTTTAGGGCACTTGTGTTACTGACCGTTGGTTGCGCTTGGCGTGTGCGAATTATTGTGAATTGAGTTAGTTGTGGAACGGGTGGCACTTGCTGTAGTTAAAAGTTAATCATGTCGCGGTTTAAGCAGATAGCAAAAAACAATGCGGGGCAATCCTCTCGGTCGATGAGGGGGGAAATTTTGGTTCAGGAGGATCTGACCCCCGAACCAACAATTTTCATCAATGAGCAATGTGAGGCTTGGTACCTTAAAAAGCGAAGCAACAAGTTTGTCACAGAGGTATTCGTGGCCGACTTAATTAATGAAAAGCATAAGGTTCAAGCCAATCTGGATAAATTTCATTGGGGCAAATTATTGACCTCCAGGGTGCTTACTACCCCGAGGTTGTCAAGCAATTTTATGCCAACCTGAGTGCAGTGATGGGCAAACAACCACCGGTGCTTACCTCCCGTGTTAATGGAGAAGAGGTGGTGATTACAGAAGAGCTGATCTGCAACCACCTGGAGTTACCCATGGGAGGTAATGTCCCATACTTCGATAAGAGAAACCACTGCCCTTGGGATGAGGCTTGGAGTAAGGATGATGCTATGGATCGCCTTGGGGTTCGTCGGGTTTGACGTCCATCCGGTCAACGTTATTTTGTGCACTGCAAGCACCTAGACGTCGCCCCGAGATTGATTGCTTACGTGCTAGCTCACAATGTGATACCCAAGGCCAGTGATTCCGGGTTTCTTAGAAATGAAGACTTGTTCATTTTAGATAAAATGTTTTTCTTCAACAGCCAATTTCAGGGTATTGCGACGGCCAAGCTGATGATGACTACCATGTGGTAAGTGGTCCACCACAAAGCCGATACCAAGGCTTTTGTCTTCCCGGTGCTTCTGAGTCAGTTATTCCATAAGCTCCATCTTATCAAATGGGTTGAAGTGGTCGCTCTTACCGATGAGGGGGATGTGATCTCTGTGGAGAAGATGCGGGAGTTCGAGTTCGATGACAATGCCCCTCACGGGTGGGTGAATCTGCGTAGGGGCCGCCACGAGGACACCGCTTCAAGGGAACCTCCACGTTCCGATGATTTCCCCGACTGGCGGCAAATGGATGGTAACATTCGTGCCCTTCAGGCAGAAATGGCCGAGATTGCAGCTTCGCAGAGGCGACTAGAAGCCATGATGAAGACTCTCATCGAGGCACATCAAACACCACCACCAGAGCATTAGGACTTCATGTTTTATGTTCTTTTGCATTGTGCGTTGTAACTAGAACTTACTTTATTTTGCCAATGGCACTTTGTGCCATTAACTTTGATTTAATTTCTTCCTCCTCCCTTTTGGTTGTTGCTAAGTGGGTTGCATTTTTCAGGGTGCTGCTACATCGCCACGGCATTCTTCAGGGAGTTCCCTCACCTCTACTTTAATTGTTCTCACATACATTGTTAGCCTTGCTTATGTTTCTGCCATTGAGGACAATGTCACTTTTAAGTGTGGGGGACTTTAATTTAGATGTAATGAAATTTAGACTTTCATTGGATAATTGTCGGTTGTTAACATTTTTTTTACGTCTAATTGTCACTATACTTTCATTTTTTTTAGTTAATTGCATTATGGTTGAGGTTGGCTTGGGTAGAATACATAATATGATTAATGTGGATGGCATGTCTTGTATCAACGGGATGTATAATGTCAAATCGATTGAATGATTGTGCTTTGGAATGAGGAAACATAACCAAGTGAGCTAAATTGAGCCTAAAGGATTGCACTCAATCCTATTTTCTTGTGAGTGATATGATTTTCTCTTCCATGTTTGCTCACTTCTAGAACTTGCATCACATCTCTTCAAGGTTACATAATCATGCTATGGTATGTCTTAGAAATGATAAGAGGCATTAGGAATGAGCTTGAGCCAAATAGCTAACCCTTGTTATTTATCAATCCCCTAGTGAACCCCTTGAGCCTGTGATGGTAGTTGAGCCATGTTCTTTGGAAACCCAATATCCCAAAGCACCTTGAACCGAGAAAAACAAATTTACCCTTGTTCAATGGTTAGGAGAGCTATCAAAGTTGTGCATTCACTACCTCTTTGGCTAGGAATACAAAGGAAGAAGTGTGGGGGAAATCAGGTTTGACAAGTTAACAAGCATGCGAAAAGCAGAAATTGTTTGTTAAAAAAAAAGTGGTAAATGCATTTTTGATAAGGAAAGAATATGATACAATGAAAAAAATAACATCATGCCATATAAGAACTTCTTTATCAAATCCAGCAGTAGCTATAACTAAAACAACAAGAACTTGATAAATGGTAGAAATTATATCAATCGTCATTCCTTTTTTTGTGCTTCTATTGTGGTAAACATGGTCATATTAGTCATTCTTGTAACTTTCATAGACTGACAAAATGATCTCAAATTCTTTGGAGGTCGAAAGGTCAAACTATGAACCTAAAAGGACCAAAAAATTTGGGTACCTAAAATGAGACAATACTTTAGTTGATAGTGCGTGTTCGATACACCTGACAAATGAAATATCAAATTTCAACTATATTGAAAGAAAAGATGGAGTTTTGCAGAAAAATTCAAATTGAAAAAGGGTACTGCATTTCATCAATTCGGAGCGATCATGTAAAAAAATTTGAAGATTTTTGTGAAGAAAATAGTAAGATGGTAAGAAACAAAGATAGACTTGTAGCTCAAGGTTATAATCAATAAGAAGGTATAGATTTTGATGAGAATTATGCACCTGTTGCTAGGTTAGAGTCGATTAGAATTCTACTTGCTTTCGCTTGTTATAGAAATTTTAAGTTATTCCAAATGGATGTCAAAAGCGCCAGCTTAAATGGATACATTAACAAAGAAGTGTTTGATAAGCAGCCTCTAGGTTTTGAAAACAAAGATCGTCTAGATTACTTAATGAAGTTATCTAAATCCCTATATGATCTAAAGCTAGCTCCTCGAGCATGATATGAAAAGTTAAGTAATTTTCTGCTTGATAATAACTTCGAAAGAGGAAAGATAGATAAGACCTTATTTATTAAGAGAAAGGAGAATGATTTACTTATAGTACAAATATCTGATGATGACATAATATTTGGTGCTACTAATCCATCCTTCTTTGAATAATTCTCAACTTTAATGTAGGGGAGAGTAGATATATTTTTTTTATAATGACAAAGGGGGAGAGTTAAGAGTTAATGAAATATTTTCGTCTTGCATGATTTTGAGCATGACATATCTCTTCGTTCTTTTCCCTCTAGTTTTTCATAATGACAAAGGGGGAGAATTAAGATGATGATATATTTTGCTAAAAGATGTATGATATACTTGCATGACTTTTACTTGCATGATTTGTGATGCATGAGTTTTACTTACATGATTTGTGAGCATGATGAATCTGTGATATATGTTACTAACTAAATTTGTGAAGTTTTAATATTTGATTAAAAGGTTCCTTACTAAGAAAGAAAAGGCTCCTTCTAATTAGGAAGAACTTATAAAGTCTATAGATATTTTTCGAAACCCTTCATTATTAGTTGAATTTTGAAAATATATATATTATTGTTTGTCATAGAAAAGGGAGAGATAATTAGCTCATGATTTATTATTAATGATTTTGATAATAACGTCATAATATTTCAAAATTCAAATTATATTTATTTCATTATACAATTAACAATTTAATTCTCAAAAGGAAATAAAATTATAGGATAAATGCTTCCTTTCTTGTAGGAACCTTCCTAATAAACTTACCTTATTTATTTCATAATATCCGGAAGAATCATGTTATAATTGGAGTTATTTCCTTTTATTGTTAACGAGTTAATTCTCAAAAGAAAATAAAATTATAAGAAATGCGTTTTTGTTATTGCAGGACCTTCGTTATAAACTTACCTTATTAGAAATGGTTTATCCAAAAAGATTCTACTAATTATGAAGGTTGTATAATAGTCTTGTGATTATTGGAAGATTTTTGGCAAAAATGACATCGAAGTTATTCAGATTTAAATCCATGCATTTGACTAAAGATGCAAATGAAGTAATGACTAGTTGTAAGAAATGTCTACTTAAGGAAGAGCCACTATTTTTGTGAAAAAAGATTAGAGTCTTGAAATACATCTATAGCATCAATTGTTTTGAAAGTGATATCATTGTCAAATCTCTTGTGCTTTAGAAAGAGAAAATTCTTTTTTAGAGAGATCATCGAAACTCATATCGAACAAATTACATTTTCATCTTTTGAGATCTTGTAGATGCTAACTAAATATTACTAGTTTGGAAGGTTGGAGAACCTTGAAAAATATATACTCGTGAACTTGAAGAAGCTCGTCAAATTACTACTTAGGATTTTAGTGAAACACTCTAAGTTGGATACTTGAGGATCGGATGTAAGCTTGGGTTTTAAGTCGAATCTGTATAAATCAACTGCATTATTCTTTCTCTGCTTAACTTTTAAATTTTCATATTATATTATGTGTGTATTTATTTTAGTAAGAAACTTCTTCACTTTTATAATAGGCTCCTTTTGTTTTTAACTTGCAAGAGGTTCCTTTGATTTTAACAGACATCTTCTATTTTAAATTGTTTTAACATGATTTATCATATAACAAGCTCCTTTTGTTTAACAAACTTTTATCGTCTGACAGATTCCTATTGTTTTAAATTTTAATAGGCTCTTGTCTTTATACGAATTAAAAGTAACTTGCAAAAATTTTCAAATCAAACGTAATTTACCCCGTTTTGCATATATTTGCTTTATCAACGAAGTTTTCCATATATAAACATTGTGGACAAGGTTCTTGAGGAGCGGGATAGAAGCTCATAGCTCAAGGGTGAAAGTAGGCAATACGTGTTTGTAGAATTGTAACACGATGTAGTATTCCCAAAATGTTGTGTGTATAAGACATCCGTTAAGCAATGATTGGCTAGTCCATAACGGTTATGATAGTCATTAATATAACCGTTAGAGGTGGAAAGGGAGAAACTAACGATTAACAAATTAACTGATTCTTCTGTTCCTATCTCTTCTTTTATTTCTCTCAAGCTAGTTCGTTCTTAATCCCTAATTTTCCTGTTAGCTACACCACAAATATCTAGTAACAATGTGAGCATGAATCCCGACTGGTTCTGATCGAATAAAATCCTTTTTTTCTTTTCTTTTTATAATTTGTTTAATTTAAAAGGGTAAGTGTTGAAATAATATTGGTTGTTTCGGGCAGCTCAGCGTTAATGGGTAATTTGCGTTTGAAATATTTAGTTGATGTTTTCTATCACCCTGGAGACCTGATGCTCACTCTCAGTATTGAAAGAATTTGCTTTGTTTTGTTTGCTTGACTCGGATGCTCTTAAAGCAGTTGCATAGTTTCTTTTGTGTTGGTTGCAATGTGATATAGCTGATGGATTCTGGTTGTTCAGACTGTGGATGGAGTGAACAGAGAATGTCACGGCCAGATAATGTCATTGAAGTAATCTTGGAGTGTTCATTTGACATCAGTTCATATTTGTAGTGTTAATCCAAATAATAATAATGATGTTTGAGAGCTCCATTTGCATGCAGAAAGAGTTCATCTTATAATTATTGTGCAATCAGGTATTTTGTGGGTTTCAATCCACGTTATACAATATGTCTATATGTTTAGTTTGATGATATTATATCATATATACTTGGAATGGGGAAAGAGATATGGAATAGGAAACAAAGTAATGAACTCGTCGGTTGATACTTAAATTCTAGGTTGCTATCTACCCCAAAATTTCCTATTTGAAAATTAATAAGGATCTGTACAATTGCACCTTAAACACACAAGACACAAACTAAGTTCTCTATTGCCTTGTAAGAAAACAAAAAAGACCATGTTAAAAGTTTTGTACAGCAACCAAAACCGATGCTGTTATGTTTTTGAGAATTCAAATTAGATTTTGTAAGCTTGGTCCATTTTAACTAGATTAATTATTGGATTATTTATACTTAATTATGGAACACTTCCTTTTTTAGTCTTAAATTTATAATTAAAATTAGTTCAATTAAAAACAATAAGTTATAGATAAAGAGATGGAGAGTGAGAATAATGGATCATTGGTTTATTTGTTTAATTGTTAGTAAAATGTATATTACATGCATTTTCAATAGTTAAATTCCAATTCTATAATTTACAGCATGATACTTTATATAACTACACTGACCACTTATTATCTTGTAAAACTTTTAGGGTTAAATTTTTTCCAATTTGGTTAATAATTTTTTAAAATAACTATTTGGTCCTCAAAATTTGCCAATATTTTGGATAATAGTCGATACAAGATAGTACCATTGAAAGCAATCGATACCAACCAATAGTCATAACCGATAAGGTGCTAATATTATGAGGATCATTCTCCGAACTATATGTGTACAAAACGGTACTCATAAAGTTGTCGTAGAAAGGCTTTAGGCATTTGCTTTATTAAGAACAATCCATTCCATATATAGAAAATAAAGACTTCATGATATCCCAAAGAATATAATAAAAGAGATGATATTGAAAATTGCGGTTAAATTAATTTAGACTATATTGGTCCATTTTATATTAGTGAGACATTTATTATTTTCATTTTGTTGAGTAATTGTTGGAGGTTTTGTGCTATGGGTGATCCTATTATTGGATTCCAAATATTTCTGTATTTGGAAGTTCTTTCAATCTTAATCTAATGGTGTCATTTGTGCTATGGGTGATCCTATTATTGGACCTGAATATTTCTGTGCTTGAAAGTTCTTTCAATCTTAATCTAATGGTGTCATTTGGTTGCTATCGTTGCTATGCTTCTGACAGTATTTGTTGTAGTGTAAACTTTACTATTATGTGAATACTATTAACTTTTACTCAGCATCATAAGGAATAAGTGTGAAATAAGACAACATTTGTAGTCTAATAACTTATTGCCATAACCTTTTCAATAGTAGCTATTACGTGCAATAAGTATATACAATCATGCAAGACCACATTATTAGTCCAAGTTGTTCATAATGTGTTTTATGTGTAAATTGAATTCCCACTGACATAAGATAATGTTGTCATTTTTATGTTAAATTAATAGGTAGTTTCTGGTCAATGGATAAGAGTTGGATGAACAGTGTTAGGGTTTCCCGTGAATACATTGATGGAGTGAAAGCATTTATGAAATTTGTGGTGGAAAAAAAGGGAAGAGATTGTGAAATTTCATGCCCTTGTAGTCGTTGCATGAATTGTTATATGAGGTCTCAAATGAATGTTTGTGAGCA